>NW_022259170.1:350316-387289 GCF_009602425.1 Actinia tenebrosa | reverse complement strand
CCCCCCCCCCCCCCCCATGCCTCATCAAAATTTGAAACATTTATTGTCACTACCACATAGGCTCAGCAGCATATAACACAAATCAAAGACTTGCAAGCCTCTTATGATTTCTTAGACTTCGTTGAGCTTATTTGTTTTTGTTTTGTTTTTCTTAAACGTCTATAGATAAGGATTGGCATTCACTCTGGGGAAGTTGTGGCTGGTGTAGTAGGTCACAAGACTCCTCGGTACTGTTTATTTGGTAACACTGTCAATTTGACCAGTAGAACTGAAACTACAGGTGCACCTAATAAAGTGAATATTACAGAGTTTACCTACAGGTATTTCATATCTGAGCAAGATTTTTCTTTTTTCCCTGTTCATGACTGTTCCATTCAGTGACCACGAATAATAGTTCCTTGCCGAGGCTGGAGTTTCCGCACATAGCAAAACTACAGTTTAGCATTATGCGCGGTAACTCCAGCCTCGGCTAGGAACTATTATTCATGGTCACTGAATGGAACTGTAAAAAGGAGTATTGGCTAATGTCAAGCTCATGCACTGTTATCTATTACCTATCCTTCCCGCACCTCATGGCACGTTGAGCACATAGCTCATGCACTAAACAATCCAAAATAGCTTGAACTGTCTTTCTTTTTCATTCAGGTGCCTCCAAGAGCCTGTGAACAATGACCCTAGTTTTGTATTTGAAAAGCGCGGTCCAGTACATATRAAAGGGCGAACAGAACCAATGATAACATTCTTCCTCTCAAGAGATCCAAAGTTTCTCTCAGAATCATATATTAATCGCCTTAATGGAAAGAATTCGCCCCAATGGTGTGGCAACTCTAATGGCATATCYCCGGCCCCAGAGCCACTGCCACAACAGCCCCAAGGTGTTCCTGCCATGTGCCCTTTTTCAAACCTTCAAACTCCAAAGCGCTCCAAAATCGTCACTCAAGTATAACTAGTTTCTCAAGAAATATTTATGGTCACAGAAATCATATCCATTGTCTAATTTTAATCTAGTTTGTAATATTTGCCTGCTTGTCTTCATGGCACTCGTAGCCGTTTATGCCAAGCCGGGTAATCACACGGGCAGCTCAAGAATAACTTATTTTCCAGTATAGCTAACTATGCTTCTAGGCACGCCTGCCAAAATCCATGGAACCAAAGTAACCATTAATAACTTGTCTGCAAGCTTACTAGCCTGCGTAGCGGCTTGCAGTATGCGGTTTGCATGCTGAGGGCATATAGTGGAGTTGCTACACTGGTTACAATTCTCTCGATCTACTGATATGTCAATACATTATTTGTTACTATTCGTTGACAAATTAATTAGATTTAATGATACCTGCCATAATTGAGCTTGAACTTATAATGTCCATGCATAAAGCATCGTCATAGGTAGGGAAATATTTTTATATAACTAAAGCGGGGCTTGTCCGCGTCTGATTATACATTTTTATAGAAATTGGGAAGAGAGCGACGGCTTAAGCTACGGACGCACAGTGCAACGTTACGCCGACATTACATTGCAAGCAACCGATGTTTCGAGCCATGTCACGCGCAACGCAATTTGTTGCACGCAATGCTGCTGAAGTAGAAAACGATCCTACTTTAGCAACATTGCCTACAACATTGCGCGCAATGTTCCAGCGTGTGTCTGTGCCTTAAGCACATGTATGCTAGCCCTTTATCAAAAAAAATATACATATATATTTATCACGGAAACGGAGGGCTCGATATTATGACTATTATGATGAAAAAGTCAAAGTCTAATGCATTTAGCGTCTTAGTGCTTAAAGAATATACAACAAAATTTCGCATCTAAGGGTGTAAGAAGGAACAATTACGTTACAGCAGATAAAAAGGTCTGTCTTTAGATTCCCTACTTATCTTGTGTCATCTATCAGTTTATTAGAGATGATATTGTTGACAACATCTTAGACCGAGTATCAGGCTCGTTGAGGGAGGAGTAGGAAAGGGAAAAGGAGAGGCCAGCTTTCTCTCCCCAGGCCACCGCCCCTGGAAGGCCTGATACTCGGGCTAAGAACATCAACCTGCATAAAAATTGGCCATACCAAAGTCATAGTCACATACTTACCGTGAGTTTTTCGAGCGGGAATATACCGAAATCTGCGCTGCCTTGTAGTCCGTTTCCATGAAACTGTACAAGGGCAAGCGAGCATATCATTGTAATCTTCAAAAGGGTAAAAAGTAGGAGTGCGTGCGAATTTTAATAAAATATATTCCTCTTGAAAGAGTATGTGGTGTTCAGTTGGTGTCGGTAGTTCTGGTGTTTTTGACATGTACCTGCAAATAGGGAAGTAAATAAAATATTACGATTAGGTACGTAATGCCGATAGGTGCCGGATACTGACCAATCGAATATTTCTGGGAAATGCGAGTATGCTATCCAATATGCACAACTTCTGTTTGTTTTAAAATCAAGAGAAAATAAACTACTCCATTTTCTCTTGTCGAAATTTAGTAGGCGGGGCAGCGGGTGTACTTCAGGTAAATCAGTTGTACAAAATTAGAATTTTTCCTGCAAGAAGTTTAAAAGAAGTCTGACGTCACCTTTAGAGCTGTCGTCGTATTGCCTGACTTCAAGTCGAGAGAGGCTGGGACCCAGCTATCATTTTTCCGGACGGAAGTCCCATGCATTGCATGATTTCAGGCCGAGGGAAATTAACTGAGGAATAATGAATGATGGTTGACAATGGAGCTGTACCAGCAGTGTTGTTTGAGAAAAAAATGGTGCACAAAAGAAATACGTATTATAATGTGATCCCGAACCCAGAACGAATTCTGATCTATATCTAATTATTTTTCAGACATTTCTCCTATAATCTTCTTTATTTAGTCATTACTTAATCTCTTTCTTCTTTATTGTGAATGACAATCATTTCCTTTAGCATGCATGCATGAGACTGGCAAATCTAGCCGGGTCTCGGCCTCTCTCGAATTGAAATCAGGCAATGAGTGTGAAAAATTCGGTGCTCGCGTAGGCCGTATGTGATTGGTCTAGCGTACCAGTACGCGCATCGTCGTGACTTGCCGGTTCGCGCCGTGTTCGTGCCGTGTTTAATTGGGTACTTAATTGGATAAAGAGTAAATTCTCGCAATCGGATTGGTCTGGCGTATGCCTTGCCATGTAGTCTAACGACCGCGTTCATGCCGCAAGCTTTTCACGGTTGTAGCTGGAAAACTGCTCTATGTAAGTGCATGTGCTTGCATTCTATGTTGCCTTCTATGGTGTTTTTCTGGGGAACAAAGTTGACTTTTGGCAGTGACTGTGATTACTCAGTACACCCGACCTCACCTCTTTCCCCTCTCTGTTATATAGAGGGGAAAGAATTTTTTTTTTTTWAAATCGCTAAAATGGATCGAAATCACTACTAAACAACTAGGATGACGTAAAAAATACTTCATGTGAGTAAATATTAGCTTTTATTTTTTTTATTTTTTATTTTTTTTCGTTACTCAAAGCTTCTATGGGCTTCCCGTGTTAAAATATGAAGTGGGAGAAAGATCTGAGAAATCGGCTTTCTTCGACAAAATAATTGATTCTATATATACATTTTAGTCTTCCAGTGCACAAAGTGTGAACACTCCCGGAATCGATTGAAAATATTTACGGTAGGTGGTTTTAAGAAATTATAAACAAAAGAAACAAAAATGAAAATATATCACCTGTTCTTCTGAAGTATGTGCGTAAATTTTAAATAACATGCTGGATGGCTCGTGTTTAAACAGCTTCGGAGAATGCTTCGGAAACACATTGTTCTAAGGGGCTTCTGATTGGCTTCCGAAGTTTTGCCGATAATGAACTTGCGCATGTCAAGTAGCCGAGTTTGCCACTGAAGAGACCTCTCTTTCTAATATAAAACCACATGGCGAAGTAGTGAGCAAAAGCTGTGTTTTCTTACGTAAAACTCGATTAACAGTCAGTCGAAGGCTGCAAGAAACCTTCCTAGACACAAACTGAAAGGCCATCGACGATAACTGTTTGGGTTTTCAGGCTTGTTAGTCGGCAGAAGGTTCCTTGTGGAAGGGTTAGTTTGACTGAACACGACGTAGTCACACGTTTCGAGTATTATGACTGAGGTTGAAAGCGTTTCTAAACCCAACACTGACTTTACCAAGGAAGAATCTTCTGTCAGTGAGCCCCAGGATGTTGTACTAAACAGTACAAACAAGGAGAACCACCAAGAGACCGAAAAGAATGGTCAAGAAACTGGGGAGGACAGGACCCTCACCAAGGAGAAACCTCAAAAGGGCAAAAACATCGCCCTCGCACCTCCCCCTCCAACTAATCCATGGACTAGACATTTGAAGCAAGCAGAAGAGAAAGGTAAGATCTGTTTACAGTCTTAGATATTGAATAATCAAATTCCCTGCTCTTGACCGAATGTTCATTTGTACRTGATCACAGCTGAGCCAGAGAAACCAGTAGTAACCAAGGCCAGTACTACCACGAAACGCAAGGCTAAGGTACGTCTTTAGGGACGCACTTGTGAGGTGAATTTCGTTGCTCTGTAAAGCTCGTAAAGTTAATGAATTGGAACGAATGTGCTTTTGAAACATCTTGTTTTTCTTTACGTATAGGGAAGTGAATTTAATGACATAACGAACTGGCCTACCCCAGGAGAGCTTGCCACGTCTGGTCCAAAAGAACCAAAAGTAAGATCCCAACAGCCACCTTCAAATGTTGTGTGTTTTGTCGATACGTTGAAACTAACTATTCCTTTATTCTACTGAATTTCTCTAAAACAGCCTCCTGTTATAAAGAAAGAAAACATCGAAAATGAACAAAAACCAGATGAAGAGGTCGTCGTTAAAAGCGATAAGGGAACGCCGAAAAAGAAAGGTAGTGAAGTGAACGAAAGTTGTGAGCGACCGCCATATTCTAGTTACTGGTAACTCTTGATGATTTTCGTATATATTCTTCCACATATAGTTACATAGTAGTAACAGCCATTAATGTGTCCTTATTTATGTGTTCGTGGTTTTCAAGAATTTAATTATTCTAAAAAAGTAAATTTTTAGTTGCCACAGTTTTTAAGACGAGAACTTTGTATGATACTTAGTCCTCTCGGAAAGTCTGACGTGTTAAACAGAGTTTGGCCATTTGACTGATTGAATCTCGACAAAAACTGAATTGCTAAACAGTCTTAATATTGCTTCACGTTTTAAAGTTATCTGGAGATCTATATAGATACATGTGGTATATCTACGTTGTAATGACTTTGAATATAAAATCAATGATGCATGTTTAAATTATTGATTCATAGAAGTGAAAAAATCGAGGTTGCTCAGTGTTCAACCTGTCGTGGGATGAAATATGGTGATAGTTCAGCTACCATGATGTTTACCCAGATGTATAGTATCCCAAGTAGCTCAAAGTCTAACTGATTTTTGAACCTAATTTTTTAAAACTCTTGGTGTTTTGGTGAAAAATGGAAGGAAAAAACTATCATATTATGATGAGGGTCCTACTCTCAAATGCATATATTCATGTCATCCCAAGAGACAACTTTGATATTTCTAATACATAATAATTATTGTCTCTTGCTGTGATCTTTACTGCAATCGATGAAGTGATTTTTTTTCAGTGCAAGAGTAGTGCTAAAAATATAACTAACAAAGAAATAAAGAAAAGACATACAAAAGCAATTTAAAGAAATTTGAATAATATAAAATAAAGAAAACTGCAGGTGCATAATATATTTGATGTTTTCCTTTTTGGTCTTTTTTGACTATTAATTGTCTATCAAAGATCTAATTTCATAGCAATAGACATCTATATTTGATATACATTGTAATATTTTTCAAGTGAATCYTTATTTTACAAAATTAACTGAGCTACAGAATTAAAAAAATTATCCATTCCCAAAGTATTTTAGGAAAAAGATTCAAATTCAGAGCATTAATTTCCATATATTTTGTGATATATTTTAATAATTTTTTTTTATTTTAGATTTTTAAGTATATTCGTCAATGAAAATGGCAAAATAACTCTCACCAAAAAATGAATATTTAATTCACCTTTTCGGCACTAGCTTGGACTGTGTTACGGTCACCAAAAAGTTTAGATATCGTACTCGGATTTTTATACAAATTCACTGAGTTTAAAGATAAAATTTAGAAAGATTTCTTGTCAGTCTTATATTACAGATATTATTACAGAAGCAAATAATTGTATAATAAATAAGTACAAAGTATTAACATCAAGTAATACAAATAGATGTTATTTAATTTTCCTTGATGTGTTTTAAATGATGCTTTTAAAATGAATTCCTTTGTTTCAAATCTATAACTTTGTTAAGCTATTTTTATTGGAATTTGTTATAGTGTTAAAAAAAGAGCAAGATGAATCCCAGATAAATGAGTCTATTTAAAGATTGTCTAAATGTAATTGACTAGAACTCTGAAGAATCACATTTGTTCTTATAATGTCAACAAGATCGGTGCATTTGTGGAATCTTAAGCTTTTAATTGTTTGGGAAAACAGCTTGTGTGAAGATTTTTTACATTTTCTCCATGACAGAAATTGTTGTTCAAAATTGCTGCAGGTGAAAGAACATTTTTTGCTTTATTTTGGCAGTTTTGTTGTGCAGTTGGACCTGAAGTACATCACAACCTAACAGCTCTATATTTAACTTGAGTTATAGCTGTAGTACTTTTTTTATGACTGTTATCTGCTGTCTGTGATTATGTCTAAATATATAATATACTAATAATAGAATAAAAACTACACTTTATGACTATTTATTGCTATTTAATATTTGTTGACAACTGATATTTATTGACAACAGAATAAATTTATATCCATTGGCAAATGATATTATCGACAATAGATTGAATTTATCCATGCGTTTAAATATAGAAAATTTAAAATCAAAAAGAATAAACAGAAAAGTAAAAGTAAAAAGAATAAACAGAAAATTTGCAAAGTAATGTTTAATAAACGAGCAGGAGTGTTTTATCGGGTATAAAACACGAGGCGCAGCCGAGTGGTTTTAGACCCGATAAAACACGATCTGCGAGATTATTGAACGGCTTAGAAAACTTATGATGTTTGTTCTCATTGTGTACCGATTTTTTTACGAAATGAACCAAGTTTGATAGAGAAAATCCAAGTTAAAGTTTATGAAGACGAATCTTTATCCGATTTAAAATCACCTTCATGGTCATGATTTCTATTGTGTTTTCTTCATGAATTATTAATGAGTTTTCTAATGATGATATATATAGTTTACAATACTTGTAGGATATACAATTGGCTATCAGGAAAATACTGTATATAAAAAATATCTTTGCTTATTATAAATTTTTGAAATATAATTTTGATTTGATTTAAAATCATCGTTAAACCTAGTCAACGAGGATCGTTGAGAACTGCTAAGATCCATACAATGGACATGCATGTGGGCCCTGCATAACAATAGGCCGCCCCACATTAGTATATTGGACCGCTAGCCTTAAGAGCGCATCAGATATCAAGCTGGCAAAAAAACAAAGATCATAATATTCTCCAATAATAAACTCAGAAATAGGCCCTACATATTAATTTTCATTGAGCAATAATTGACAGATAAGTTCAAGATAGTATGTTAAAATAAGTATAAATAATTTTATAAAAAGTGGTTGCTTTATCTTTGAGGACATTAATCTGCAAACATTTAAAGAAAAAAATTACATTGCATTATCCATGTATATTCTCATTTATGATCTCACAAATATTAGTGTACAGATACTCCAACCTGGACCACTTTGATAAATTAGGACCATTAACCAATCATATTGCAACATTTGGTTCAATATTTTTAACCAGTTAATCAGATAGCACATCACTATAATAAGAGCATGAGAACATGATAATCCAATTGGATACCACTGTTATCAGTTCAATTTCTGTCTAGTTTGCTGTTATCAGATTGGTCAGTTATATTCAAGTGGTTCCGGTTAGTGTGTCCACATAGTAACATGTCTATCTATTCACAGATTTCTGATAAAGAATTAATACTTAGGGGAGTGACATGATCAGAAATGGGAAAAGAGTAATTAAGTCTGTTAAGGAATGATCCCAGAAGTTTGATAATTGAAAATTCTTGTGTTTTTAATTTTTTAATTTTAAATGTTCATAAGGTAATTCAGGGCCTCGTCCAAAATGGGTACCGCTCAGTCTAGATGGGTCAGAATACAGTGGTGAAGGCCAGTCAACAAATGGCACTGGTGGAAAGAAATCTCCAGATGATGGACCTCCTAACAAAGGCTACAAGTCCCCAAACAACAGGTTTGGCTCCACAACATCCTCAACAGAGAGCAGGTCAAGCACTCGTGGAGGGAGAGGTGGAAGAGGAGGTACCAGAGGAAGAGGTAGAGGCGGAAGACAAAGATCTCCAAGAGGTAAGTCTTTTGTTTCACTGATTGGTCATAAGAATTATAAACTTGAAGCTCTTTAAGCTGCTAAGAGGTGTTTGGGTTTTCCCTCTATTATATTCTCTTCACCATATTTAAACCATTATTTTATCAAAACATAATAATGTCCTTTTTTCACAAGGGTAGCACTCACTTAATAGCCAGTGGCCAACAAATATGTGGCCCTCATTCCCTGATCGAATTGGAATTTAGGAGTTGATTTTTGCGGAGGGAGGAAAACCGGAGAATCCGGAAAACCCTCGAAGCACAGGAGAGAACCAACAAACAACTCTACTCGTATACAACACCAAACCCGGCGGGACTCAAACTCAGGTCGCATTGATGAGAGGCGAGCGCTCCCGTTGCTATGCCAGCAGTGTTTCCCTACCTCAGTGATAAAAATAATGCTTGGTCAGTAACCAGTCATAATGACTGGCCATTTGATGTTTCTGGCTGAACATTATTAATGAAAATGTCTGGTAAGGCAAACATTTGACTGGTCAAGTTCCAATTCTGAGCAGACTTTGGATAACCGGTTGTTATTTTTACTACTGCACCTACAAGTAATGTTGAACTGTGAATGTTTCCTGAGAGTTTGATAAAAGTTTGAAAAGGCATCTGTCAATTTTTTTTCTAGACCATCAACGACCATTCCAGTACAATCAGGGTTACCAGTACGGTAGCGGCAGTTACCAGTTTTTCGATGGCACAACATACTTTCAGAGCCAGCAGAATCAGAACAGTGGGCAAACACCATATGGAATGACCTATTATTACAATACACAAGACACCCAGTCACAAACTTATGCCCCCTCTGCTGTCAATGAAATCACATTGCTGGAATTCATCAGAAAACAAATGTAAGCAATATTATTGTATCTTAGTATTTTTGCTTCAATCTATGTTTGTCTTAAAGTTTCTTATTACACAGGCATGTATTAAATCATAAAAAGAATTGCTTCATCTATTTTTCTTTCATTTGCATCTAGCTTGCTTGCTGTCCAATAATTTATTTTAAAATTAATTTTAGCTTTGATTTACTGTGTTTTACTGTGTATCCGATTTTTTAACATCAGACAAGTTTTTTTTCTAATAAAGAAAGCCTTTTTTCTGCTTAATAAAATGCAATAAAAGTTTAAATACAAATATGTGAATTAGTGTAATTGATTATGTCTTTGTTTCTCTAGTGAATACTACTTTAGTGAAGAGAATCTACGCAAAGATTTCTTCTTGAGAAAACAGGTAAAATTTGACTCTGAAGCTAATAAATTAGTAGATTAGTCAGAACTGTAGTAGCTATCAGATTGTCTAAACCCATTGATCTTTTCTGCAGTTATATTTATGTTGGAAATTAGTAATGATGAGTTTCTCTCTATCAGTTTGGTAAACAGAAATAGTAACATTAGTTCTCGTAAGTATTTATCTCATCATTAATTATGGAAAGGTTTAACATTGTCTTATTTTTTATGATTTAGATGGATGATGATGGCTTCATCCCAATTGCTTTGATTGCTAGCTTCTACAGAGTGCAGGCACTTACACAGGATCCTAATCAGATTCAAGAGGTAGGTATATGTTATTGAGGTATTGAGGTAGTCAAAACTTCAAATTTTATCAATACCATGAACAACCTCTGAGCTCATCAAAGTCAAGACAAGTCTAACTACAAGATTGAACCCTGAAACAGCCTCAGGGCACAAATTGAAGTCATGGCACAGCTAATTCACAAATAAAATTTGAATTTAGCTTGTTAGATTTTGAGGWGGGAGGAAAACCAGAGAACACTGAGAAAGACCCTCAAATCAAGGGAGAGAACTAACAATCTCTTCTCGCATGTGATGGTGAATCAAACCAATAATTGAACCTGAGATCTCAGGTTGGAGAGAAGTGCACTTCATGCAACTACGATACACCACTCTTAAATCCTAGGTTTTCTTCTCTTCACAGATAAAAGCTTACAATCCATGTTTGTGCTTACAAGTATATTTATCTTTTCTTACAAATAACACTTTCAAAAAAAAAAAAAAAACAATTATTGATTCTCATTGATATTTCATTTTTATAAAGGCAATGAAAGATAGTGAAGTAGTAGAAACAGTAGAAGGTAAAATGAGGAAAAAGGAAAATCCATCAGTCTGGCCTCTCCCACCAAATTCACCTCTAACAGGTAATTACTTGGAACCTATTGTTATGCATTTGACAGCTAGACATTAGACCTGCAATCCAAAAGACTTTTTTAGCTTCTTATGCAAACTCCCCATTTCAGATGGCATGACATTTCCTTGAGATTTTTAACATTGAAAGAATCAAGAATGTCATCACATGGTCAAAAATGTGACAATAAACGATAAAGCTAAAAAAAGTCTATTCAGCCGCATTTCAATAGTCCTTTACTGGTAAAGGTGTAAAGTCTTAACACAAATGAACAAGTCTAACATAGTAAAACACTCAAAGGGTGCAACCCAAATATAGTGTTAAATTGTGGTAAATTTATTGCATTCTGATCTATAATCAATGATATTTAATGCTAAATTGTGCAATTAAGTATTGCTTACTCTTAATGTTTGTACTCTAATGTACTTGAAAACCTATAGCAAATTATCTTACTGTCAAAACTCAAGTTGGCAGCTGGTTTTGTTTTGATTTATTTTTCACTTCTATAGGGATATTATTATTCTAACTTCGATTGGACAATGTTATCCAAAACTGAAACAGTAGCTTAATTGCATGTTGTACTTTGTTTCAGTGAAAAATGCATCTACATATATTGTGCAACCAAGCTATACAACAGGTTAGTTGGCTTTAAGTGTACATCTGTATTCAAGACATTGTTGACTTTAGTCCAAACTAGTACATAAAATGTAAACCAGAAATTTAGTATGGAGGGGGAGGGGGAGGGGGAGAAATTTATGATGATAGTAAACTGACATGTAATACTAAGAAAAATAAGACATCAGTCTGCCTGATAAACCTTTTTGCCTTCTAAATAACATTGTTAATTTTTCAAATGCAGAATTTTACGACCAGACTATGAATTTTCAAAACATTCCCAATCAAGAGGTAGTTGATGTCTCGATGGAGTTTGAAAACGATTTTGAAGAGACCTCCATACCACAGGCTGAAGAAACTGTCACCAAGGAAGAAGGTGTAGCAGAACAGAAAGTAGAACAAGCCCAAGAAACACCACAAGTTGTTTCTAGTGAACCAGAACCTAAAAAACGTGAGTGACAAGGAACTGGACTGGCTGTGTTTCTTTTTCACCTAGCAAAAGGGAGGTTAAAATGTCTGGTTTATAAAAAAAAAGATTTTTCCAAAAACAGCATTCATCTAGTTTGATGAGGGTCATGAGGAGTTGCACATGGAAAATTAATGATAATAATAAATAGTAATAAATGGATTAGAGTGAGGGCTTTTAAACCGTGAAATAAAAATTACTAGTCAACATGTAATAGTCAAATAGACACAAAAGAAACAATGGAATTAAGGTCTACTAATGTGTATTAGTCTAATATCTAATTTAATGACTTCATTCTAGGAGCTTCCTACAAACTAGTGAAAAAGTCAAAACTAAATTGAATTATGTAATACCCTTATATAATAATGTAGAATACCCTTTTTAAGCCTTTTGATCTTATTTTTAACCCCCACTCACCTCCTTAGTCCCTGGTTCATTTACAACCATTCCTTAGTAGTAAAAACCTTTTATAAAACTAAACAAAAAAATCCTAAATTTTCATTCTTTTTGGAGAAACACGCTAATGGCTTCAAATTTTCTCTTGTTCCTTATATTAGCTGTAAAAAAATCAAAAGAAGATGAATGGAAAGAAGTGAAAAGAAAAAAGCCATCAACACCTAAACAGACTTCAGAATTTGACAGCAACGATCAAGAAGAGCTGGACTTCAAGTTTGACGAGGAGCTGGAAACCCAGGGACTTAAGCCTTCTTTGTCATCAACTTACTGGTGAGATTTTGTACACAAATATGAAATATAGAATTTAAAAAAGAACAATTTATTTGCATTATAGTGAGAAAAGAGTACACCATATTGAGATTGTCTCCTGAGATCAAATTTAATAGGGATATTGATTTTTGCAGAGCATGAGCTTCCAGGATTATTATTACTAATTTTTGATTTGAACATCATAAAATAACATCAAACCTGATGCTATTGTAGGGATGATGACTCTGATGATGATCTTGATGACCAAGATATTCATAAGATCATGATACTTACCCAAACTCCACCACCCAAAAAGCATGATAGAACAGGAGACTTTGTACCACGTTCAAAGCTAACACATGAGCTGTCTGCTGTTATCAACGATGGGCTCTTCTACTATGAACAGGTATAACCATATCAAATTCTTAATGCAGGATAAAAGTAAAATCCAATCTGCTGAGGAATTAATCAAGTTCTTCAAATTGTAGCTGAGAGAGACAATATTTCTTCAAAAAATTTCACAAGTCAAGCATACTAGTGTTATTTAGGATATCTGATATCAATTGGCTAGCTATCACTTTGTACCATGGGGTGCATCATCCAGTTCCAACTCTAAAATTAGGTGCCCAAAATTTTCAAATTCTGTTTTGGTATTATATTAATTTTATTTTTGTTATATTCCTAGGATCTGTGGGATGATGGTGATTTTTGTTATCTTAATAGAAAGGTAAGAAAGTTTAATACCATATGTAAGTGTTACAAGGAATACAGGAATAGCTCCAGGGCACGAAATTAACCCTTGCAAACTCACAAAATGTGGGTGAAATTTTGTATTTAGCGAGTGACAAAAAATTTAACTAGCTTAGTTTTGCGAGTATGACCACAGTCCAGAAATTGAAGGACTGAAAAGTTTAGAACCTGCATCAAGTAAAACTTGTTATTCACAGCGTCCGATCGCTAGTGACTTTGAAATTTTTGCTAATGAGAACAAAACTTACTAGCAAGGTTTTGCTAGTGGGTTTAAAACATATCTGTTACATTTTATAGCAGCTTTATTTCATGAGGGTGATACTCCTTTTAAATTGAAATGCTCAAATTTTGCTAAAATGAAATTTCTAGATTGAACTTACTTCTTCCTGGAAAAGAGTAGATATCATTAGTCAAGACCAGTTCAACTCGAAAAAAGATGCCCTGGAAGCAGCAAGACCAAGGTCTCTAACTGAAATAGACAAAGCTGGCAAAACCTCTAACATCCATACTGTCCCACATGTATCGCTATCACCAAATGCTGAAGTGTTCAGGCCACGCTCTAATACTCTGCCAACCGAGCCATTATCAAGATCTCTACCAACATCAGTACCTGAATCACCATCTCATCTTCAACATACTAGACGGCAAGGTTCTCGCACACCTAAGCGCAAGGATGCAAAAGCAGCTCCAAGATTTTTCCCTGCATTTAGCAAAGAAAAATTAAACCAGGTAACTACTATAAGTGGTACTGAGCATACAGTATATACATCACGTTGTAGTTGCATAATCTTATTATGGTGATCAGTGGATTCAGTGATTGACATGGTCAATATTGTCATTAATACAAAGGATGTTTCAACTTTTTGTATAAAGAATGTTTCAACTTCTCATTATCTTGTTTCTAGTTAACTACTAAATTAGTATCTTATCTTTGTAGATTATATTATCTTTCATTCAGAAGTAATGAAGTAGTGATTAAAATAAATGTATGGTAAATTTTTGTGAATGATTTCTCATAGGGGCCACATAAGAGAAAGACAAAGTATAGCCCAAATCCTCCTGTTGAGTCTCATGTTGGTTGGGTTATGGGAACAAAAGACTATCCACCAAGAAGGTGAGTGTGCATCAAATTAACTTATCATTTATGGAATTAATTTTGATGTGTCACCTTTTCACAATACTTACCGTAGTTGTGGCAGTCTGTGATTTTACTTGTAGTTGGCATATTGTTGGGGTGACTTTCACAAAAGATTTGGTATTGTCATGTTTTTTCATGTCAACCAATATGTAGGTCATGGCTTTTATTCCTTTGTTCTCATTTCTCAAAGGGATGCATGCCACCAATTCTTTAGTATGTTGAGAAGTGCATAATAGTGTTGGAAACTAGCTAATCAACTTGCAAACTCACAAACATAAGCCCAAACTAGCCTGTGAAAATGAAACGAACCTTCAACATTGACATATTGGAAAATCAAAAGTTATTGCTTGCAGTTAATTCTAGATGGTCTTCTTTTGTTTTTCTCCAATTTGCAGTACTAGCGTGTCTGAATCGTCAGATGTTCCTCCAGGAAGCACTGCATTAGTTGGTAGTTTTGGATCAACTCCTCAGTCTATACCACACTTTGAGCATCCATCTCATAGATTACTCAAAGATAGTGGCTTCCAACAACAAATTTATTCCAAATTTCATCAAAAGTGCTTAAAAGGTAAATCCTCTAACAATATACTGTACATTCATTCAGGAGTAAACCTGCGTTTCAGTTGCTTATCTTAGGATGATAATACTGTAATTCAGTTCAGATCACTTTCATTCATATATGTCTATATATAATATATCTATTTTCTTAGAAAGAAAAAAACTTGGCATAGGACAATCGCAAGAGCTCAATACACTGTTCCGCTTCTGGTCATTTTTCCTTAGAAACAATTTCAACAAGTAAGTCTATTATAAGGTTCTTCTGTGATGTCATGAACAAGGTGGAGTAGTATTTTTATAATGTGTTATTTTTGTTATCTATCATAGAAAAATGTATGAGGAATTCAAACAACTGGCACTAGAAGATGCTGCAGCTGGATACCGGTAAGTGCTTCTCATAAAAATAAATGATAAATACTGTAGATCTTTATATTTTACGCCATGATATGGGAAGTCGTTGCTGAGTCTCCCTAGCCAGAGGCTAACATTTAATTAAAATGACACTCTCCACACTCACTTCCACTACATTTAATGTTTGAAGTACAAAACTTTCAACTTGTATGTTGATTTTTGAGGAAGGAGGAAAACGAGAGAACCTGGTGAAAAACCATCGTAGCAAGGAAGAGAACAACACACCAAATAAACTTTATTAACATGTATCTTTGCTACCCTAAGCTTTTCATTTCTTTGACTAAGACCAGCTTAAATCAAACATACCTAATCAACTCTTTTTTTCATTTCTTTCCCCAGGTATGGTTTAGAGTGTCTGTTTAGATTCTACAGCTATGGACTTGAGAAAAAATTCCGACCAGAGGTTTTTAAGGATTTCCAAACTGAGACTATGCGAGACCATGATCAAGGTTAGAAACGATTTGTTTTTGGTACTTATATTTGTTTTGTTGTTGATTGTTGTTGTTGCTCCAGTTTTTGAGTACTAATTCTCCCTCATATCTCATTAATCTAATTGTGGTTTAATTCTCTTCAATTTCTTAGGGAATCTCTATGGTCTTGAAAAGTTCTGGGCATTTTTGAAATATTACAAGGTATATAAAACCAGTTGAAAAGACCATTCATAAAGTCGATTTGTGATTGTAATATAAGTTCTGGAACATACCCCTTACTTTCTAAATGTTTCTCTCGCAGGGCAATCAAAAGTTCGATATCAATCCGGATTTACAGAAAAGATTGGACAAGTACAAGACGATAGAAGACTTCAGAAATGATGTAAGTATACTTAACTGCTCTAAAGCTGGGTTCTTACTGGTGACTCAAGCATAAGCATTTATAACGACATATACGAGTGCACATAGTCTTTCGGAGTTATTTAACCTCCTTTATATCATGGTAGAATGAAATAATATACTTATGCTTGCATCRCTAGTGTGAACCAGGCTTTACATTATAGATTGGTTCAGGCATTCAAGTCTTGATATAATGAATGTAGGGCCCAGTTGAAATTTCGAAAGGTGTTTAAAAAATATTTTCATGAACTGGATGTAACATTACATCTTAGATGTGTGCTGAATGATTTCAAAAAAGTTTTAAAACAGTGCATTTTCCATCATTCTTTTTTTAACTATGTTATTCTGTTGTTCAGCCTCATAACCAGTTCCCTGTTGACCCATATCACCACCATCACAAACCCAAGAAGGACCACCATAAGGATGCCAAGGATCATCATCCAGGGGACGATACAAGCAAGGAACCTCATGGTCATGATCAAGAGGATCACAAATCTGGCAAGGGACATCACAAGCCTGGCAGAGGGCACCAAAAGGACCATCATCCGAGTGGTGATTCTAAACACGATCACAAGGACCATCATCCGAGTGGTGACTCCAGTCATGATCATAAGGAACAGCACACGGATCATCATCCAAGTGGCGATTCCAGTCATGACCACAAGGACCATCATCCGAGTGGTGACTCCAGTCATGATCACAAGGAGCATCATGCAAGTGGTGACTCGAGTCAAGATCACAAGGACCATCACAAGGAACACCATAAGAACCCCAAACCTAAAAGGGAACACCATAAAGATGGTAAGCCGCTCCATGCAAGTCACGAGTCTAGTCATGGCCACAAAGACAAGACAAGCCATAAAGACCAAAGCAAGCCTTCAGAAGGAGCAACTAAAAAAGATGCCGTTAAAGGAAAAACACAACATGAGAAATCATCAGGTGATGGAGCCAAAGCCAAAGCATCAGATAAAGCAAAGCACCCTAAAGAACCTTCACCCTCAAAGGAAAAAGACACATCTGCAAAACCCAAATCCAACCCAAAGGATTCATCGAAAACCGGACAAGCCAAGGACAGTAGTACGAACGAAGCAAAAGAAGGGAAAGATAAGAAGTGAAAAACATTGCATTGGTTCTAGAACCAATACCTCCAACAAAGTGACAACAAAAAAAAAAAGAATATATAAACGAACAAAAATGAAACAAAAAAGCTAAAAAATAGCTTAAAAGAATTCCAAAAAAATAATACCACTATTAGGATCATAACCGAATTTGATAATTCTTTGGGCCATTGGAATCTTTTGCCATGAAACTTGAGACCTTGGAACAAGCAAGTCAGTGAAATAATGGTTTCCTGTTCGAGCTATTTACCAAAGTGGTAAATAAGTAAGAAATGCTGAGCCCATTAAGAATTCTGCTTAAAGTCTCTAATTTGACATATTAGGGTTTCCCTGTTTGAAACTTCTGACAGCTAGGCTGCTAACATACGCGTTAGACAACTTCTACGATAATCTCTTCCAATTAGGAAATTACAGCACCGCTGTGAACGTGTCATATCCAGTTGATGTACTAACTGTCGTATGCACCCGATGGTGGCAGAGTGAACAACTTGTATTGCAATCCTAGGTGGATTGAACTTAAGGACTTCTGCTGTGTGCACAGCACTAGATACTCCCACAAACACCATGATATAGCTGGCCACCAGGTGTTCTCAGGAGAGGAATTTCACAACGTAATGATTTACAAGATGGCCCAATGCCCGTTCATTTGAATTTGAGTGTAATATATGGATTCGAGTAGAGACAGAAGAAAATAGAAAAATGACTAATGAGTTTGCTTCGTCGTTCTCTGATTGCCAGGAAGGAATTGCAAATCAAAGAAAGGAGTTGGAATGTGCAAGAGATTTTATTAACTTCAGTTTGACAACGGCCTTGCAGTACTTTGTCAGCCATGTCTGGCTCTTGCTTTAAAATGGCTAGAAGGACGCAGTAGTGGACTCCTGCCAGAAAGTGACACCAGAAAAGCTTGTCCCTTCATGACATGCTTATCGTCAGTCAAACACAGTCAACACTTACGGATGAAGCCGAATACTGTTATCAGTACTGTAGGTGGTTCTCTGTAGCTACATATGGCACTCATGGAAAGTATTTACGAAACATTTAACCAATTGCCGTGTGATTATGGCACTTAATTGACTTTGCGTTATTCCGCTTATAGAATTCACTGATTTAATGTAAAACATATTTAAGAGGGAAAAGCTAATATTTTTCTAAGTTGGGTCGGTCATCGCAGTTCAGTCTTGAGTTAGTTATTTTAGCCGGTCTTGTTGCTCGATTGGGATAAAGCGCTCATCTCAAGATCGAGTTTAAAAGCACCTTTGCAGCCTAGTTTTTATACCAACCAAGGAACGTAGGTTTTTAAGCAACTTTCTAAATACACACTGGGCATTTCCAACTGAAGTCACTGTAATAGTAATCTTTGCCTGCCCTGTATGGAAAAAGAGCTTGGTTTTTAATATATAGCTTTTAGGTTGCACTTTCCAGACACGTGTTCCAGATATCTCTAGAGAGCTGGTTTTTTGGCTGCGGTCATAAGACATCGGACTTCATATTAACGACAAACAAGGCCGTCACTGTCTGGGAAGCATAACTATAAAGAATGGGTGAAACTTCTAACCTCAATCAGTACAGCACTCGCTGTATTTGCTTCGAGCAACTGGGCCCAGGTAAAGGCTGGGTCATACGACCCATCAAACCTTACCAATAAAGCATTAGTCTATTTTAGGGATAGTATACCGTAAGAATGCTTCATATGGTTTTGATAATAGTGTGACCAGCCTTAAAAAACAACGTCGGGACCCTAAACTCTTTCACATACATCGCTGATTAATAGACGGCACATACTAGGGGAGAGGTCCAAGTCCTTTTTTCTTTGTCAAAACGGGACCAGTAACGACAAAAGCGTGAACTTAATCAAAGTTATCAAACTAGACTAAAACTTCATGGAAGCTGTTTTGCAACAGTTAGAAAGGTTCCGTAATATTAACAAAAAGTAGAAACGATTTCAACTTTTCTCAACGATTGCGATAGCAATTTCAAAAGCAGATAGGTACCAAAGAATATTGCCTAGTTGCGCTTACTGTTCTCCGTCAGGTCTTTCCAACTTTCGCTTACCATTAAGGGACCTTAACATCATTAAAACAAGCGAGGAAGGAGACGTCGGACGATGACCCGAGCACGTTTTCAAAARGTTTTTCATGCGCGACATTCTCTCTGAGAAGCAAGAGCGACGTCGCGCGCATAAAAAATGTCCTGAAAACATCTCGGGTTATAGCCGATGTCGCCGTCTTCGCTTCTGTCGTGGGCTGGATCCTTAACCCCTATTAGTTCCTTGCTAACGCGCATGGAAACGGTATTATTTTAAAGATTTGATGTAATGAGTTCCTGATGTTAATTCGGTATAAACGTATAATTACTAAGTGAAAGGTTATATATCGTTTTGTAGCCTTTTGGTTCTAAGGTTTAAAAGCAATCATTTCAACATTGATTTATCTTAGACTTCAAAACGAGACAAATATCTAGAACTGACTGATCAAGAAGTTTTTAATATATCTATCATTGTTTATTAATTTAAGGAAATTATCTGGCCGTAGTTTAGAATGGTCATTAATCGTATCTAGTATTTTAGAACTTGGGATTTTGTACATAGATAGTTAGTGTATTTCACCTTTTAGTAGGTAAGTGTCGTAAAATCAGTGGTAACCAATTTATGTATTAAAGTGTGATGTCAAAGAAAAAAAGAAGAAAATTTCAAATAGTTTTGTCATCGTAAAGATATATTATTTAATTTCTGGGGGGATTAGAAAACGGAGAAAAAGTTGGGTTGGAAGCATCCATGAGAGAATCGACAAACAGACATGGCGGCCATCTTGGTTCGGTTAACAATAATGAGTAATTTGTTAAATGGAAGCAACCTGGTTTCTATTCACTTCTTTTTAGTCTTCTAAGCAATGGGTCAGGAAAACAAAGGATTTCCACGTTACTTTATATCCATTCCATTTTCACCCATCTATGAAAGCTGTAAGATTGGGACGCAAGAAACAGCCTGGCTTATAACCCAAAACACAGTAGACAGATCATATGTACAGGGGGTGTAAGCTTAGCTACTGAGGGTGCCGCAACGGGGTGAAAGGTCCTGTACACGTGCTTTAAGTCTCATATTTATGGTCCCGTACTTATAGTCCCGTGTTTCTCGCTCTGTGAATTACTCCCATTTTTATGATTACGTAACCAACACAGCCAAAGTTGTCTGTTTTTTAATTCCTTCATTTATTTATTTTTTGATTTTTGATTTACTTTTTGTTGCATCTGTGAACCTAAAAAATGCCAACTCGGACCGCTTTGCAAATTAAGTTGATGGAAGCCAAAAAACGTTGGCTGCGTAACATGGTCGCGGAAAAATGGGTGTAATCGAACCCCACCTCATTCTGTATTATCTCGCCGCAATCTGTGCTAAATGGAATCGATGACGTCACGCGCAGGGTAACTAGAAAGCATAAAAACAACTAATCAAAGAGTTCAACTCTATTATGCATTAGTTCTGTTCAATATCTTTAACAATCAAATAGATACAAGAACTAATAAGACCCCGTCCACACGTATCTGATATATTTTCAAAAACGCAACATCTAATAATTTGTTTGTGTCTAAATTTGTGACGACCTTTTGGGTTGAAAGTGAAGCTTCAAATGCGTGCGCCAAAAAATTCTTGCATACGTGTGGGCGTGACCTAAACGAGTTACATTAAAGTCGATCTGATATCTCAAATTCATATTTCAATGCAAATCTGTGCCATCTTGGAAATCGATGTGACAGATAATTTAAATCTGCTTCAGTTATATTCTTGCTAAACTTAAATTATGTCGTAATCCAGTTATTAATTTTGGTGGCGTTTTAAGTTTACAATTATACATATTAAAATTAAAAAACAATTTAACACCAAAGCTAGACATATAAAAAAGTCACTTAATATTACTTAAATATATAAATAAATTAATGGAGAATAGAAAAAACTGCTGAAACGAATCAAACCCCCTCAGACACTACAAAACAACTAGTACTGTTCCTAAGGCAGTGATCATAAATTAACAAATGAAAGAGTGTATTATATATTCTAGTTAACGTAACTAGTTTAATTATAGCTGGTTTGTTTTTTTCATTTAAACGTATATTTTTTAATTTATTCCTTCAAAAACATCTTATTTAAAGCTTTGACACTTTCACGAAGTCTTTCCTGGTGAACTTTTGTATCGCAAAAGGAACCCAAAAGAGTCCAAGCTACTACAACAGTATAGTATCAAACCTAAAATATATCGATACCCTGAAACAACCTATTGGCTGATCAAATTCAAGGCGGAGCTGTAATTCACTTAAACAAACTCTGGGCTTATCTATGTCAAGGCAAGGCTGATCCGCCAGGACACGGCTAACTAAAGCCGGACTGAACCCTAAAACAAACACTTGGCTGATCGAAGTCAGGGCACGGCTAAATCACAGATCGAACCCTGAGATACCGTCAGGCCTCTGGGCTGATCAAAGTCCGGGCAATATCACTGAATGGACTGTTTCTAAACTGATATACTGAAGCAGTCACGAAAGTCAGAAAAGCCTACTTTGTAAGCAAGGTTGATAAATATTTAAAATCTAAATCATATTAGATATCGTGCCTTAAATTAAATTGTATTTGCTCATTTTATCGTCCTTATAATGACCCCCCATCTCTCTCTCAACTAAATAATGGCAAGTTAATTTTCAGTGAAGCTTTTTAACCCATTATGGGAGTTAAATCCTTATACTTCATACTCCATATATTTATATATACTTAATTCTCTGTGTTGTCGTCTAGTATCTTGGAGCTGTTACACTCTTTTGCTCCATAWAGAACTCCTATGTGTGCAAACCTAAGCTGAAGAGGCAACTCAAGAAAGGACTAACGGTGACACCTTGGCAAAGACTGAAGATGATGTCTTTCTTCACAAAAATCACCATCCACATTACAAATCACAGTATAAATCTACTCAAACGCAGGTTTCATTCTTTTTATCCTTTCTGTCCTCAGAATTATTGACTTCCACGACACTGGGTTTTGAATGTGGTGCATAGCTTCTGAACTTTTGTGATCTCTGATCTTGTGTTGTTGAGCCGGGTTTTGGCCGAGGGCGTCGATGGTTTTCTTCGCTATCCATGTACATTGCAGAATCCTGGTCCACTTGAAACCTTTGTAAAAGCGGAACCCAAGGAGAATCGGGTTGGTATTTGCCAGAATCATTTAACAGRGGGGGTGGGGGTGGAGGAAAGTCATTAATGTCACTGTTATTAGAATTGTTTTTCGAGTTCAGTACATTACAATGCTGTTCAGGGGGTGACCCTGATTTAGGAGAAACCCATCCTTCTGATCCAGCTCGTTGCTTTAAACTTGGTAAACTACGAATATTCTGGTTCTTCATGTCTGAAGTAGACACTGGTCTAGTTCCTATTGGTTCACTCTTTTCCGTAGGTAAATATCGGATATCAGTGCTATAAGATTTTGGGATGCCACTTCTGTTACGGTCAGGAAACATCGTCGATTGTGTACCCGTGGATTCGCTGACCGATCGAGTTGACGACGAAGAGGTACTTCTGGCATCTCCGGTGGCTGATTGTTTAACAGCCACAGCGTTTGTGACTGGGCCATTTTTGGCCATAGTCAACACGATTGGCGAGGGTCTTCCAATGGTATTGCTTTCTTTTGCGTCTGAGAAAAGGGAGTTCTCGAGTGTGGCTTTGTCAATTTCTCTGTTTTCATCAGGGGTTATCATCTCGCAAGTGCATTCCATAACTTGAATAGTTGGAGGAGACGGAGGTGGTGGGAAATCCGCACTACCAGTAGAACCTACGGATGAAGTTCGCGGTTTTTCCATTGGAATCCATAAGTCGTCTTCATAGCTCGTTCTCGTTAATTCCTGGTCTTTTTTAGGATGCCCATTAGACTCACTAAAGAACATTAAGTCGTGAGAAGCACTACCCTTATTTAGCGTGGTACTTCCACCGTCAGTATTATCAGGTGGTGTAGGAAAATCTTCTTGTTCCTTAAAAAATAATGCTATTGGTGGCTGAGGTGTAAATGATGACCCATCCTTCTCTTCATCTGTTTCGATGTCAACCAAAGTTTCCTCTTTCTTATGACCAGATTTTTGAGATTTATTGTCCATCTTGTCTTCAACCACACTATAACTTTTTTCCTCTTTAGACATCCTCTTTTCTTTTGCTGACCGCCGCAGTTTTGCTTGTTCATGGTGGTCATCTTCGTCGTCTCTGTTTTCAAGCTCCGTTTCCGTGGTTTCGCAGTTGTCTTCTTCTTCAGTGCCTGGCGTGGATGGTGGCTGTAGAACGATCTGTGGCACACCGTTTTCATCAACGGGAACTTCGCCACCTTTTTGTGTGGCCTTGAGTTCAGCAAGTTGGGTTGCTGAAGGTTCAGGTTCATTTTGAACGCCTTCGTTTTGTTCAGACATGCTCAGACCTTTTGGTGATCCCAGGATATTTCCTTGGTCCCAACCACCTGAAATACAGAACAAATAATGCATGTCACTGTAATGTGTAGCGCGTGTCGTATCTTTGTCTTTTAATAACAGCCAATGCATCATGCAGTGAATAGTTGAGCTTAAAGACAGACAGTAAGTACACAAGTAATAATCATGCATGCGACACAAAACAATTTTCAGCCCCAGGATTTTTTAGATAAATTCCCTTTTTCGAATTTCAAATTTGAATACCTAGTTTTTCTAAGGAGACCGATTCCAGACGAGATGGAGTCCCGGCATTCCCCACCCACCTCTCCCCTCCAACTCACATACACTATACAAGAAGGTTGCGTAAACACCTTGTGAGAATATGTTTTACATAAAAAAAGAACTTTCAACGGTCAATGGTTGAGACAAGGAAATCCCAGATAAGGAAACTATTACCGATTTTGCGATTGTGTGAATATTATTTATGCTAGCTCACCTGATGATGATGTTTTTATTAATTGACATTGCATTTCTCCTGGACTTATGCAGCGACTACCAAGATGACTAATAAAATAAAATGGTTTCATCATTAACTGAATTGAATGCACATGACTGAAACATATTGGGAGTAATGATTTTTCTTCTCAAACTACAAGATCGTCATAGCCTTGAGAATAATTTCTTTGATTCCTAGTAACTCTTAAGAAGGCACGTTCACATGGATAAAATGCAAACAAAGAATCTTATTCCCACGAATTTTAAAATGGGATACTGATGCTAGTATCTCAGTCGTATCAGCGCACATGTGAGCAGCTTTTTTTAGACTTCTATCCAAATTTCATTCAAAATTCTTAAGAGCCGTTAGTAAATTAAGTACATCGGATAGCAAATCAAATCAAACTAACTTACCGACTGCCACATTCTTGAGGGTACCTGGCGTTGATAATCCACGCTCTAAATAACTGCCAGTCACCGAAGGTCATTCCCATAATCTGACTCAGTTCACTGAGATCACAGGAAGCCAGGACTTTGCCATTGATATTATTATCGGTTACTACCTTTTGGTAAGTAGACATTTGCTTTTGATCCAAACCTTCGAGCTCGGACAGCTGGAAAGGGAACGCAGTAAAACATTCCACCTTAGATAACGTTTTTTCTACTTTTAAAGTTTCATAATTATATTGCTTGAGGTGCATGTGACGTCATAGCCGCCATTTTGGCTGATTTTGACCGGCAAAAGATTTTGTCATGGTGTCTTTTGTCAAATCAACCAACATGGCGGCCACGTCTTTTGTCCTTTTATTCTCATGGGAAGGGATGCACGCCACCAATCGCTTGGTATTAGTTTGCTGAATGAGTGCCACCAATCTCATCAAAAGCCTTCAGTAAAGGGTAAACACTGTCTGCCATGCTCACTTATTCACCATTCACCATTCACCATCTTCCATACAGCGATTCACTGGTCGAACACAAAGCAGTCAACCGATTAGGCTACAAGGTTGAAATTTGAATTATCCTTTGAAACTAACCCTCAGCCTCGATTGAATGCTGTGTTTGAACAGTGAAATGGTGAATTCGGAAATGACGTCTGATTATAGCAGCATTCTGTACCTGTTTGCAGACATCATCGATGGTGAGACTATTTAAGTTAATTTGTTTCTCCTTGGCAATGTATGAGGCAGTGAGCTGTGAAAATAGATAACCAAGTACTGATATTAGAAGAGAGAAATGGGATATTGAAAACAAACGAACGAAAACACTAGAGGAGAGAACGGGAGGGGGTCAAAACAAAGATTAATTGAAGACGAAAAGGTGTAAAGGGAGAGAGGAAGATGAATAGGAAGAACAAAGTAAGGAAAAAAGAAAGAGAAAGAAAAGATAAAGGAAGGAATTAAACAGAGAGATTCTCATAATGTAACATCGGGTAAAGGGAGGGGATATAGGTGATATTATACGTGTTCAAAGTAGAGTCCCTTACCCCTCCCCCACTAGACCCTTTCTTTCTCATATATTCTATGTGCCTAGACATGAGGGAGCGAGGGGGATATTATTCAAAGTAGAGTCCCTTACCCCTCCCCTACTAGATCCTTCCTCTCTCGTATATTCTCTGGGCCACAAGACTTTCAATTTTGCATAACAATCGACCTATCTTTTTTCCTTACCTGATAAGCAGAACTTCGTTTTCCCACACTTTCTGTCTCAGATTTTGCGTTACTTCCACTTGGTAATCCAGCATGCAGACACTCAACCATCTGCCGCCGCAATGACTGATCCAAATGAATCGTGCTCAACAAAAACCTTCTCACATCTGCTGCTCTTAAAAGTGGCTGATGCGACGAAAGGAATGTCTCAAAATACACAGGGTCCCCGTCGACCATGCAGTCAACCTCATTGATAACAGGCATTGCAGAGAGCGTTGCTTCGTAGAGATCTTTCAGACAAACATTATCTCGAATATGGGTATTATTATCCTCAATAAGCAGAACAAGCCAAGACGTCTTGTAGGGCCAACCATCTACAAGACTCACCCAGGCCGCCAACCGCTTCCAGGAATACTCGACACTTCGAGCTCGAAGAAGTCGACACGTAAGAGAGACTATGTTCATGAGACGCTTTACTCCGAGAGGATTTACTGTTTCGTTATCCGCCAAGACTTGCGCTAAGTCAGCAGATATTTTTCTTCGTTCTTCTAATTCAAGCTCCTTTTCTAGCATCTTTTGATGATCAACAGCTAAGCAAGGTTCACGTTCGTTTGGCTCATAAATCAAGGATGAGTCTAGATTTAGGTCAGGGTGTATGCGTACTGGAACACCTCCATTACAGTTATTAAAGTCTCTATGCGCCCGCTTATCGTTATCATATTGCAGCATTTCACCATCCCATTCCATATCGTCATGAACAATACTACTTGGACGCAAGTCGATATCCGGTTGATGGTCACTGTCGTAGTCAACATTGCGAACGTCCTCCAAAAGACTCATAACATTTGGAGGCAGCACCCCGGTGTAGTTAGATTTGGGTTCCGGAAGATAGAAAGGGAGTTGCACGATACTCTTGAGGTAGTCCGAGGCACTGATATGAGATTCCCGCAAGATACTGCTGAAGCTTTGATCGATCGCACGGATCATCACTCTTGGGTCTAAAGCCATGAGTATAATAAACGGTGCCTCAGGATCCGTAAAAAGTAGATTAACAGAGTCAAGTAGCTGGAGAACTTTGGACTGCTCTGAGTTGTCTAAACCGTCGATGACGATGACGATGCGAGTTTGATGTCGAGTGAACCCATCCACACAATTCACAAGATCAGTTAGCAATTCCACTTCTTGTTTCAAAGCGTGAATGAAACCTTCCTCTTTTAGACCAAGCTGAGTCGCAACCACTGAGATTCGCTTTTTCTGAGAAAATGCAAGCGAGTACAGCATAGAGCAAACCGTAGGAAAGTGAGCAAGTACAGCTACGCCGACCACAGCTGAAGTTGCTATTTCTATTCCTGTTATAATGCTCCCTCCTTTGGTACCATTCACCGTAAACAACGTGAGACTTGTTAGACCGCAAATAATGACAAACAAAAAGATAATAAAGGTTGGAATGCAGCAGCAGCAGCGTTTCCATCGAGCTTCAATGTAATCCGTGTCTTCATACTCAGAATGTGGAGTCCGAAACACACGATAAAGACGGCTAACAAAGAAACCGAATTCTGATTCGACGACGTCGCAAAGCGTTTCTATCATCCCGACCAACGAGGCAGCTTCACTTCCGCTACAAGTCAACTTGCTGAAATCTGTAAAGAAAAACCGTACAGGCAGCGAAGGCTTCATAGCTCTAGGCGACGGAGGAATACAGAAGATGAACTGCAAGAGCAACTTGAGCGTAGAAACTGAATTTGCGACGTAGCCTCCAACTGCACAGGGAGTCTCTCCATTGGTATATCGTCTGTCCGCCACGTAAGCACACAGAAATAACGAATACGCACTAATAAAAAGGGCAAGTCCAATACAGATGCCTTCTATGATGCCTAGGGCTGCCCACATGGTCACACCAAAGATAATTGATACTACGAGGACAATTAGAAAAATGAAACGGGAAAACTGGAAAACTGGACGCATATCCTGGTGAGCGAATTCTCTCATCTCCTCTGTATCAAAAAAAATAGAATTATTTTTTGTTACTTTTGAAATATGTATACAAATATAAGAAAAGACGAAATTTACTTGAGTGACCTTGAAACAATGGCTCCAAGGCAAGGATGAACTTGATGCATTAATACATTTATTGTATTTTATTGAGACCAACTTCGGCTTGGAGCCTTTGTTCCTTGCTCACTCGAATGAGCGGACT
The DNA here is from genome assembly GCF_009602425.1 of Actinia tenebrosa. The sequence continues at coordinate 359,369 of NW_022259170.1, read as the reverse complement.
ATTAAGAGATTACAACAGCTCTTAAAGGAGGTTGGTATTTCGTGTAGATTGTTTTACATACCTTGAAGTCTTTTTAAAACAAATGATTTGCCACTACCCCATCGCGCATACATTCCTACGGTCAGCGGCATACTGAGAGAAGGCTCAGAAAGCACGTCGGCAAGAGCGCTGGTGTACACGTCGTAACCCATGACTTCTTCACTACACTTTTTACCACCTAGAACCAAACCTACAGATACAGAACAAGGGACCCATTATTACTGCGAATAGTCAAGTATGTCATCGTTTTTCCTTTATACCAGGTAAGTACGTCATTCATCAGGTATGGAAAACGTGGATGTTAATTGAAGGATTGGGAGATCTAGAAGTAGAAGCAAAATACAATCGACAGCCTTGTCCAGAGCTGGACCCACTTTTTTATCGGTGTGCGCGCGGCAGAGGCGAACCGAGTAGTAGACACAGACTCGTAAGAATTGTAACTATGAAAGTTTTCTCAGTTTTCTTTGCGAGTGACAAAATTAGAAGTGTGGTATTATCTTTATATTTAACAAAAACAACTAGGACCATACTTCCAGACATTGAGTGCTGAACCGTCGTATGGCAGCGCGAAGCATTTACGGCTATGCTGGAGATTTCGGCCCCAAAACCGCTATCTGGGATTTACAGACTGATCAGGAAGCTCGGCCGAAGCCTAACGGAGAGATTAGTCGGCCCCTAGACCGTAGATGATTAACCCCTTGCTATGACCAGCCGACCAACTAATCGCTTCTGTCGAAGATGACTAAGAGTCCAACGTCACTCTTTTCCATGTGGGACGCGTTTTGGAAAACTAACCGCGACTTAGAATTGCGCGCGTACGGTATTTCCTTTATTTTTGAGATATAAATTAATCAGTTGGTCAAAGTGGGTCAAAGGCTGCGGATAAACTCACCGGTGCCAAATATTTGCGTTAAAATGCTTGTGCGGTGTTGCCTGTCAATGTTATAGGGCGTTTCTCCTGCTCTATTAGGTCGATACAAAAGTCTTGCGTCTTTTGGATTTCTCAGTAGTAATTCACAAATTCGTCTAAATCGGCCTCGAACAGCTATATGCACGGCTGTATCTCCTCTCTGTGAAAGTAACCAAGACAATGTAATTTGAATTCTTTTCTTGAAGTTATCGTTATAACAAACTATGGAAGGCTTCAAAGTTGGATTTAGGAGCTTTAGCAGACTTCAAAATATGAAGTAGTGTATGAGAAAACAAGCAGCAATATTCAATAAATCCACTTCGTAATGATGTCTAAATTCATTGAGGTTTAAACTGTTATCTAGTCCAGCGAAAACATTATTGAGCACGCGCGAAGGTTTGGTTCGCTCGTTTGCTTGTCTTTTAAAATCTTTATACTAAATACCCTAGTTTTCTCCGATTAAAATACGACACATGACAAAAGGGAGAGAGTGATGTTGCTCATCTTATGATATTTTTATATGTTCATTGTATATGTTCATACCCTGTCTGCTGCACATACAAGCGCTCCTTTGTCCAACAGCAGAGCAACAATTTCTGTGTGTTTCTTCACAGTGGCTCGTAAAAGAGGAGTGTCGCCGTCCTGAAATAAAATATTTCAGACAGTACATTGGTGTATTTTCCTTATCCTTTATAAGTCTGAAAAAGATGCTTCCATTTATGCTTAAAGCGGTGCCTGATGAGGCATATTCAAAAGCCTTTCACTAGTGCTCGCCATCCCGCTCCAAGACCTGCTACAAAGGCTACATGCTAATGTATGAAACAATTTCTCCGTATTATTTATAATAATAATATAATAATGGAATCTTCTTATATAGCGCATCTATTAGCAGAAGTCAGTGTAGCTTACGATCATAAGTGAATAGTTCATAGTAGGGTTGTACAGTTTCCAATCAAGTTTCCAATAAGCCATGATTTTTCTCCATTCGCAGGCAATCTTCCCCAAGAGAATATGGCACTGGTCAATTCGTATTTCAACGAAGGCAAGAGTCACCAAATTTTTGTATTTTAAGTATGACTGAGTATAACTGTTCTCGTTTAGAGACATCGGTATTTGTTAAGCCAAATAACTATAGTTATAATGAAGACACGTTACTTACTCTGTTTACAATCTCTGTTTTTGCACCAGCCTCTAAAAGCTCTTTAACTATCGCTGTATGGCCTCGTTCCACGGCATGGAATAGTGCCGATTTTCCTTCCTTTAGATATGGTAAACAATATTTAATTACAGATCAATAATATTCAAAAATAAGTTATACCACATCTTTAGATACAGAAACCTTTCAGGACCAGAATAAGAAATCCGTTTTACATGTTGAAGTGTAAATTGAGAAACTTAAAAGTGCGATTCTTTAGGAGGGGTTGTAGATTATAAATGAGATTAATAAACACTTTAACGCTTACAGAATCAACAGCATCTACTTCGGCGAACTTGCTAAGTAAGGTCTTGACAACTTCGAGGTGGCCGTCACGCGATGCAGATATCAGAACCGTCTCTCCCTCCTAAAAAGAAAAGAAAAAAGAAAAAAAAGAAAAGAAATGAAAACAATCAATAACGTAATAGTTCGTTCACCCACCCACTAATCTCTCCCTCCCTTTCTTTATTTTAGATCCCATCTATCCATCCATTTGTCCGTCTGTTTTTCCATCCATTTATTTTATAAGATACTTCAGTCCTGACTAGACGCACTAATGCATCAAACATATATCATCATATGTCGTTCTTAGTCCAAAATAATAGATAATGGGCGTATTATTTCTGCAAGTGATCTTGAAATTACGTCATGCCCTAAAGCAACATTTAAAATCACCGAAACCGACATGATATCTTATTATGAGCCGCAAGGCAAATGGTATTATATATTGAATATAGTCGGCGGGTGGTTTATGGCACGAATTATTTGAAAACCAAACCATGCGAATGAAACCACCGGATGCAGGAACGTTGGTCTATAGAAAGGCTTCTTCTTGCATGAGTACCAAAACTGAATTAAATCTTCTGGAACAGGATGTTGAGTGAAAATAATGCACTGTTAGATAGAATAATCTGGACATCAGTAATGTATGCAGTAAGTTTGATGCGTGACGAGCTGTGTCCGCCAAGAAAAATTGACTTTTTCAAGGGACCACACTAAAGTGTGTGCAACCTGCATCAGAAAAAATGTCTTAGCAGTGAAATTACATTAAGTAATAAAGGATCGATCTTGATGATGCTACAGTATCCAATGCCTTGTTGGAAAAAAAACATGCGTCCTGACTGATAGACATTTCATACAGCAGTTGTATATGCCGCAGAAACTGAGATTATCAGTGTACAGCATGCAATAATTACTCTTCTTCTGTTTCGTCACTTTTATCTCCTCAACACATCTTAAGCATCGATCTTTTTATGTTATCCTTGAAGAAATCGTCTGCAAATGGATATATGACAAGTATTCATTCGTCTGGCTCAAAAAGTTAAAACGATGTCTGAAAATGTCGGATCTGCTTGATGTGTGCCGGATGTTTATAGAGATCATCATAACTAAGTAAACTGTTATGAAGTCCTGTTTTTGTCATATTGTGCTATAGTGCAGGATATCATTTAGCTCATCTATCGCGACCAATACTATAGTGTCACTGATAGATCACCTATCATTCCCAATATAGTATTCTACATAATGGTATTTTAAGTACTGTGAGACATTCATATCTACATGTAGCTCTGCCAAGACCAGACTAGGCGTTATGATCTCCCCTTATCTCCTATATTGAACTATAATAGTATATCAAATATACTGTGGGACGTTGTCTAGCTCTAATTACGGCTCCCTCTATAACAGTAGCAAGAAGGCATCTCATGTACTTCAGGACACTGTAGCTCTGTTAAAATCAATAAGTAATGCAATTCCCTTCGTATCCTGTACAATGGTAGTTTTATTAACACAAGCTTGGTTCGCTTAGGTTTTTATGGACCTCACTAAAAAAACCTGTGCGTAACAACTATACTGTCCCCGCATTTCGTGTTAAAAACACTGGATTCTTGTGATTGGAAAATATCTTGTACGCGAATTCGCGAAGAAGAATCACCAAGCCTTATATTTTGTTTTTAAAATACAATGGATTCGTTTGCAAAAATAATTAAACACAGTAGTGCGACTTTTCTCTTTTTAAATGATTATCATTTAAATATTAGAAATAGGCATAACAAAAGGATTTTAGGTTCATATGTCGTCCAGGTATACCAAATAAACATTTTTAAGACAATAACTTATAACTTTATTTGGCACGCTTAAAATAAATTAAATTCTTGCTCTCGGATGTTTCACTAAATTTTCGCAGAATAGAAATTAGAGATATTGGGATATTATCAAGAAATCTCTTACTTGCTATTTGTACGACCTGGTTTCCTCGGAGCAAATATGTTAGTATTTTCTTATTATAATAAAGACTTACTCAGTAAAAAGAAGTATTATTGAAGGTCCGTGGCATTAATACATAAAAAGGAAAACTTCATATTGAAAGAGAATTAATTCTGTTTTTTACTTTGCCTTAGATACTAGTATCTGCATGAAGGACGCCTCTGCTACTTCAAGTTTAGGTTTGATTAATGTTGACAGCCAAAAAACGCACCGTAAATATACACATATATTCCTAAGAATGCGCAAGTGTATTTTGGAGGTATTTACCTCCATGTTGTATCCTACGATCATCTTTCGGACTTCAGAGTTGTATCTCTGTAATGGTTTGGTTGTCTTTCTCGACTGGCTGCCTTTGCGTTGTGTTGATTCCATTTGAGTACAAATCCGAAGTCTCGGACGAGCACAGTAATAGAGCACCTTGAGATGAATTATCCCTTTGTGTATACTACAAAACTTGCACAATAACCTGGATTAAGTTGATTGAAAACCTTATTCTAAAGATGCTTATTTCGAAAACAGAATAAAATCAACACCAACTTAAACCGTTTGCAATCACATTCGACATCACTGAGCACCAGTCCTAAACGACATGCGCATGTGATGAGAGTCGGAAAAGATCATTAAAAAATCATGGTGAACAAAACATTTAAATTTTGCTTTAAATTTTCCATGGATCGTCCAAAACACTCAAAGAAGTGAGTCTGATATTATCTTAAGCAAGAAAAATATTGTCATGATAACATTCTGAGCCATACATATTTTCTACGCACCCCTCCTCTGTAAGAAATGTTTCATTTGTTATAAAGCTTCTTCATGACATTATCTATGCTTATCACGAATGGTAATAGACTCATTTCTTTTACTATGGAATTATTCGTTTATCATTACGGTTTAGGGTGCTGAACATTATTCTAATGAATTTAAACATTTTCAAAGTACAAAACACGTCTACAGACTACAGATAATCAACAAATAACGACCATTTGCTGTTATGAATAATCGACATAGAAGAACGCTTGATCTATTTTTAAGCACATTAGGAAAATACATAAGGAATAGCCTCTGGAATATGCCACTCTATGGATAAATCTAAAACTAACATATATTCATATGTTTTGGCGATATCAGTTTTCCACATTCAAGACCATTTCACTCGAAGTGTCTTTTTCTCCGAAAAAAAAGTACATATAGAATACAAAAAACACATCGAAAAAGTCTAATGACCTTCATTGTAGGATAACATTGACCCTATGATGATCGAAATTCTAAGATCCTGATGATCTATTGGCTCAAAACTGAGCTCATGACGCCAAGCTTAATAATCAAACAATTTTCCTTATTTTTGCTCCTTTTCTCAATATCCCTCTTTTTGTCCATTTTTCCCGTTTCTCCGACTTTTATCGTCACATTTTTCGATTTTTAACGCTAAATTTCTCGCTAATCAGAATCAACAATACTAAAACGCAGGCATAGCAGAACAGTTACCGAATGGAACGTACAAAGTATTAACCTGGTTACTACTACTAGGTTAATAACTGTCGATGTACAAGTTTAACATCAGTAATTACTGACTCAGATCGCTATGCTTACTCTAGGCGGATTTTAATGGCCGTAGCCGGCAAGATAATATTTAGAATCGATTTCGTACTCATTTGCATTCATAAATCACGATGCAGTCTTGCATCTGCATTTAGTCTAACTGACTAATCGCAATTTTAGTATGCGGATCATACATCTAGTTCGGTCGAATGAAGAAAGGTTTGACAAGATGGGTTCGACCAGATAGGGTTCGGCCAGATAAGGTCCGACCAGATAAGTTTGACGTCAGTGACAAAAAAGCTAGACATTATGATCGATTATTACATATAGAAAATTGAAAATGTTCAGTTACCTTGTCTGTCAAATTGTAATATGCTCCCTTAGCGATGAGTTTCTTGACTATTTCATCGTGTCCTTGTTTGGCTGACCATGCAAGGGCTGAATATCCTTCCTTTAATAAAGAAAGAAAATATTTAAAAACATCAAATTTTGTAAACTTTGAATAACATGCATTGTTTTAACGAGATTGTCTTAAGTGCAAAGCTCGCATGTGTAGAAACCTCCCTGGTAAAATTGAACTAAAAAGATAAAAAGATACATACATAAAGAGAACTGACCACTGTAGTAACGTGGTAACGATATTTAAAAAAATACCCGAGGATTAAAGAAAACGATAATGATTTTATTGCCTTTTTACTTTATTTAAATTTTTTGAATTGAAAAATAGACATATTAAATAAACTTTAGCGAACCATCACAAATCAAAAGCATCAAAAAAGAAAAGGGTAGAGTTCTCGCTGTTACTCAAATTACGACTATAGGAACAACTCGATATAAGGATGACATGCAACGAAACTAGCGATATGATACACGGTGTATACACTTTGATGACTTTGAGTTAAATAACATGGCTTATCACTGACAATATATTTACATTTTTCAAATAAATACTGATGGAGTGTACATGGATATGAACGTAGCTATTTTAAATGATTGAGAGCCTATTATTTATTAGTCAATTACTAAAAGAATCCTAATTCAAAGGTAAGAAATACTTTTCAATACTTTTAAAATTCCGGCATGAAATAGCCCTTTTTACAAGCCAGTAGTCGAGAAACTTCGTGCCAAGTGTAAGGGGTAAAATGCAGCTATTCATTTTGTAATAGGGTTTGAGGCTAAATATTTCGGTCCTAAGAACAATAGACATCAGGAAAATGCCCTGAAGTAAAACAATTTTTTTTTCAAAACGCTAATTCTGATATTCTTGTTATTGATATTTCAAACCGGCACTTTAGAATTTCGATCTATRCATTCCTACGTAAACTATTCGTCTGATATCGATCAGGAAGCTGAAATTCATACGAACGCGAGCGTTTAGTTAAAGCGGTGAAACCGAAGGAATTCTCAACAGGGAAATGGTGGAAGAAAGATCAAACAGATGACTTACAGTTCCTTAAGTACTTTTCAAAAGAACATTCTCTTGGACTAAAGGTTAAAAGTATACATTGTCAGGGCCTTTTGCACAGGTGATTGCACGATCGCGAAGTCAAGGGATGAGACCGAAAGATATGAACACTCTATCGGGGGGGAAAACCGCGAAAAAAAACATAAAGAAGAATGAATGTGTCATGATTTGGTCGGTTCTTATTGAATATTTTACATGTTTGGAATTGTTAATCAAAATAGGACTTTACTATGAAAGCCGTAAGGTTTAAGCAGTTACTAAGCGGCATCAAAACGATGTTAGTATCTCGATTCTTCGAAGCGTCAAGTGGTTTTTGGAGTAAGAGACGCCCAACAATTGCATTTCATTTCAGTAACATCAAAATAAAAGTTGTTTTTAGACAATCTTATCTTATTTTGAACTTACTTTCAATTTCAACGCAGCTCAACGACCTCAAAACGACGAACTTGGTAAATGAAGTCGCATACAACGCAAAGTGATGTAGTTGAATTCGATAGATATCCTTGAGAATTTCAATAATTCTACAGTAAATTACTGTGTTTGATTAAAATGTAATCGAGTGCAAACGAATCAAAATCATCTATTTATAATATCTAACAAGCAAAGCAGAGCAAGGTAACAGCTGCTCCTAACTCTCTGTCTAAATTCATTTCTTATTTTGAATATTTGCGTCCTCTCAAAATACTAGTCCGTGCGATAGCATCAAAAACTTTTAACATCCTAATTCAGTTCACCGGCTACAAACATGATTACGTCCATATGCAAAGTAATTTTACAGTTTTAAAGAATGTGTTGTCTACTTGTCTATGTCTGTATTGGCTTGTTAGCAGATGCGCGAAAAAAAAATCTTGAGAAGCTCTCAGGGAATTAGAGTGAGAGATAACCATAAACGCGACTGTGATTTGGCATTCATCATCTGTACTACACATTGTCGAATTCTTTGATTCTCGAGGAGTGTTTGCCGACTTGAAGAGCATGAAAGAACGGTTCCTGATACCAAAACAAAAGTGGCCTACATATATACATGATCATATAAAAAATTTCTCAAAACAGTTCAATTTTTCTTAGCAGCAGTTAAGTGATAAAATCTAACTAATGAGCGTCTATCTGAATTTCTCAGGTCAGATTTTCAAACAATATTAGGGATTCTTACATAGAAAGACCACGCGCGCTACTCAGTAATCAGACTGAAATGCTCAGGCCATAATGGACTACAAACAAAAGAACACAAAATATAAACGAATGAGATAATTTTCGTATACCTCAGGTTACCTCGTCGCGATAATTGTAATCATACTAAGAAGAGATTCATGTTTTTAACAGTGAAATCCTTAAAAGCCTGAGGCTAGATAGGAATAAGCGTGATAATCATAGATAACAACACCTGGTCAGTAGCGTTAACGTTGGGATCCCTGTGTAGTAGATATTCAACAAGGTCTGTGTAACCACCTTTTGCGGCCATGATAAGTGCTGTCCAACCACGCTGTAATAAGGAATAGAAAATAGCAATTTCATCATCGGTTTTTTCGGTCAGTTTGATTTACACGCGGTTCAAAACAGGACGCAACCATAACGCATATGTACCACCTCAAGACTTATATAAATGTGGGGTGAGGGTTCGAGGGCTTGGGGGGAGGGGG
>NW_022259170.1:328435-350306 GCF_009602425.1 Actinia tenebrosa | reverse complement strand
GGGGAGGGGGTGGGGGGAGCTTGAATATAGTTCATACAGCAATGACTCTTGAAATAGAATACAGATCATTTTCAAATCTGAAATGGTTTCCTCGACCATTTGGATTATTGGAACTCCATGGGTAGTATTAAAAAGATATGTCCGCCATGATGTACATCGTTGAAGTGTTAAAAAAATACTGGACCTGGCTTATTTGCCTATCGGATGTCACTTCTCAATTGATGGTTTTCACGGCGGCCAGGTTGGAGGAACTTAACAAAAGAATTGTCAATGTATTCTTTTGTTATATYCTCCAACATGGCCAMCGTGTCTTTTGTYATTTAATTCTCTTGGGAATGGTTGAAAACCATCAATATTATTAATAAGAAAACTAAGATTCGAGATGTGATTTTAAATTGCTTTATTAGTCTAACCGTTCACACACACACCTTTTATATGACCTTTAAAGATCTCCAGAAGTAAGAATAATAAACAAGAAAAAAGATAAAAAACGTGATTCTAAAGGAAATAAAAGGAAATGAAGTGAAATAAAGGGGATTTTCTTACCGTTCCGGCAATGTTGATATTGGCACCCTTTTCGACTAGGGCCTTCACGACTTCTAGATGCCCCTTTCTTGCCGCCCAAACTAGAGCTGTCGTTCCGTACTGATAACACAACAAATACCAAGAAAATATAAAATATAACCAAAACTTTTAATTCTTTAAATACTTATTCAATATAATTATAAATTCAAAATGATTGTGATAAACAACTTTTGCTGGAGTACTAATGTCACATCCAATACCTTTTTCAACAAATTTTTCCCCTGAGATACTTTCGATTACAAGATAGAAAGCGTTTTAAAGTTTGTTTGTCAACCAGCTGAGCCTTCCCAAAGGGACCTAAGTGATATATCAGCACGTGACTGTTTGTTGCAAATAGGCTATTAGACAGTTTGGAGGGCAACTGCTAGCTGTTTCTCAGAAACTGTCAGTCAAACGAGCTGATTGTACCTTATCTGCAGAATCCGCAAGTGCTCCAGCTTCTAAGAGTTTTCTAACACATTCAGTATGTCCTCTTCCCGATGCCCATATTAGGGCAGTCATGCCATGCTTAAAAAGAACAGACATAATGATTATTTAACAAGCTAAAAACTATTACTACCTTTATAGATAGTAAAATTGATATGAAGTTCTGAAAATATAATACCCCTTATGGTGTTACCAATACCAAATTTTCACGGTATTAGTTATTAGTAAGTTAACTCATAATTCGTTATATAACGAGCTTCGCATTTGCGGAAAAAGTTTGGTTATGGGAATGGGTTCCGGACTCCAACACCTTGAATAGATAACGTGTTATAGTACTGTTAAAATTTATCGTCAATATAATATTTTAGTTTCAATTTGTTCTACGGTACAAAGCCGACTCACTCACTCAACGCACTTCATGGGCGCTAAATGTATTGTAGTAAAAGCGCCCCTGATATAGTATATATAAACTTTCGACCACATTAAGTAGATATTTGAATACTAGTTTAGTTACATAATAGAGATATATGAATGCACATAATTTATTTATTAGCAACAGGCTATTTTGACTAAGGTTAACTAATGACGACGGCTGCATATAATACTTTCGCGTCTTTCAACCCCCAAAACCATCAACAATAAAAAATTGGGGAGTCGATAAAAGATAGAAAAAAGGAAAGATTTAAACACAAAGTAAACCTTTTCATATTGGGCATAGCGTTTATGTTCCGAAGGTCCGTCCATATCAATGTATTTTCTCAAATTTTACTGGAAAGCAAATAAATGATACTAATGATACACAAGTGGTCTGGAATGGAAAAAACATTGCGTTCAAGTTCAAAAAGGCCTATCGAGCGTGGCTGACACTAAGGAGGAGGAGAAAAGGAAAATCGCGTAACAAACTCATTATCATCATGACTGCTAATCTGCATGTTTAAAATAAAGCGCTCTAGAAATACACGATTAAACAAGCACGAAAATAAACGGTTTGAAAAAAATACATGATAAATACATAAGTAGTAGGGAGCTAAAAATAAAGTCGCAACAAGTTAAAATACAGTAGATGGAGTACTGGACGTAGCTAGGCAACCCGTTAGCTTCTGGGCCATTCTATGCTTGTCGGAAGAATGGCGCGGAAGAAATCAGTAAACGTATTAAGCTAGGAGATCTATTCAAGATAGTATAATAAGAATTAATCTCTATATGGTGCCAAACAGCTTAGTTTTTTTGTCTAATTTTTAGCGCATAGGAATAATAATTTAGTATAGAATTCCAGGAAAAATGGGATTAGAAAAATATTGTCAGTCTTACGGGTTTTTTTTTTTTTTTTTTTTTAATTCTATTTCTCTAAGGTTGTATTCTTGGGTTTCTTTCTCTCCTTTTCATTAAGTCTTCGCCGTTGCCGCTTCAAGGCTTTCTTCTGAGTCTGCCACCTTTTTTTCGCTTCCTCTTGTTNTTTTTTTTTTTTTTTTTTTTTAATTTTAAATATAGTGGAACCAAAAAAAGAAATGACTGGGATGAAAAATATTCTAAAATATATTAACATTAATGATAAAAATTACGAAGCGCAACTCTGCTAGAAAGCGACAGCAATGAAATTTTGACCGCTTTTTTGACGGATATAATGATTATTCATTATTAACTGACGTAACCTCTTCTCTGCACGTCTTACAGTGGCCTGAAATTGGCTACAAACATATTGATATATGTATTTACATCTTCTACAAAGCTCGATTTCCTTAATCAGTAATAAACAATTTCAACTGGACTTTGCTCAAGAAAAAAAAAGGCAGCTTTGAGCATCTAGTAATAACTGAAAAAAGCGCCATTAAACTTCTGCAAGAATTTTTTAAATTCAGTTCTAATAACGTAAATTTTGGTCCATAACAGTGTATAACACCGAGTAATCAGCATAATACGCACGGCAGCCATAAAATTAATTAGCATTATTTTAAAGTAATCGTAGTAATAAAGCTAATATATTACGTACAGTAGGAAACTCTGCCAAAATTATTGTCCACAACTCAGGTATAGGTCTTAAGACTACATAAATAGCGTCGAAAAGAAATAGTCCATGCTGGACTTGCAAATTATCCCTGAGTTTTAGCATTGACGGAATCTTCTTAATTTCCCAGCCGAGATCGGGCCGGGAAGATAATGAGATTTTTTTTCAAAATAAATATCATATCCTAGCGGTGGCTTCAATGCACTAAACAAATCTCCAAAGATACTTTGTGACTCAGTATTTGGTAGTATGTACTTGTTACGTGAGTTTTAGCATATTTCAAAATATTTTTATACTAAGTGTGTTACTTGAATTTTCATATTTAGGGGTGTTTCACTAACAATGACAAAAATTAAATACCTTGATGCATTTGCTATCCTGAAACAAATTAARTTTTTCCACAAGACTATATCCATGTCAAATCCACCTGCTGTGGTTAAGCGCTTATGACTTCTCCATGTGCTTTGAAAACTAGCCAGTGGGAATTCAATACAAAGGTGAGTGAGTGCTAACCGGACGTAAATAGTTATTTTACTGTGACCCTAATTATAGTTATGACAGCTTGCAATGGAAGTGAAACAGAGTTATAGATTTGAACAATTCCTCTATTCACTGATTCGCGCTAATTATTTTTGCAAAAAAATCAAGTATCAAAAATGAACTCATGGTCGAGAAAAAAATTCTAAAACATCGGATTGCCTAAACCTCACCAACCTGAAAGGAACGAAGTGAAATAAAAAAAAAACAATAGGAAAATTTGGTTCTTGGATGCATTTATAATCCGTAGACAAGAGGAAATTCAACCAAAAAAACACCAATTAAGTTCTTGAGAGTTTTAGCGGGAAATATGATTGTTTGCCAATTAGTCATGGTATGAAACATAAGTGATGAAAAATTTAACATTTTAAAAACAGTTAAAGCTGTAATTCACTGTAGAGATACATATAGTAAGAGGATAGAAGCTAATTATTTCCAAATCCATCTTCGGAAGTACAAGATTAATACTTCAGAGGTTGGATATTAGAAGCACACACATTGCTTTTCATTTAATATGCGAATGCTATATTAGCAAACTCCGTAGAAATATGAAAAAATCATCTACCATTTCATCTGAGTAAAATTAATTTTGCGTTCTACTCGCAGTACCATAACAGCGTTTTAAAATCAGACTATGAAGAAAACTTGTAAATTATGAAAAAAGGTATATTTTTGATAGACGTACCCCAGCCATGTAGGCGGGAAAATGAAAGGACGTAATATTGAACAAATTATCAATTTAACAAAGTTGTCGGCTATATTTTTGTACTGCTTCCTAGGCCAAATGAAGATGAGGATCCCGTTTAGCTGTCCGTTTGTCTGTTTTTCTGACCAATGCATTTGTCCATTTATTGACTACGATCACGATCGGATTACTGGATTACTGGCGTTAACAATCAGTCGATTAAAACTCAGTATGCAAAACCTTCCATTCTCACTAACCCGCAAAGTAAATTTCAGTTTTCTGAGTAATATAAACATGAGTCATTTTTATTTTTGTGGTTTGTGACAATCTGCAAGCCGCAATACCATAAGAAATAATTCTTGGCTCGCTTGCTGTCTATACTTCATTCTAGTTGATCCCGTCAACCCCCACAAAGGCATAATATCAAGGCTAATACGAAAAATTTAGAATATGATCATATTTAAATAAAACATTAACTTGTTCATCCAATGTTGAAATATTCGAAGCAAAGCATGGCTTTCGACAGCTTTAACACAGTGGCACCTCTTTACTGATACGGCGGCCATCTTAAATTATGGGATGTCGAGGGGGCAAACACGTAGAAAATTTATAAAGCACTAGAGTGGGCAGGCGGGGTTACGTTTTCAAATAATTATATTTTTTGGAGTTTCGCTAATTGTTCCAGCTACCAGCAAATTCAATTTGTATTTTAGATGTGCTTCTCTTGAAAAGCGCAAAGTTATAGGCAGTCTATAAATTTTACAATTGTTGCCCTCTCGGCATCTCATAATGTCTTAATTATAACAACACAATTCAAGATGGCCGCCGTATCGGTAAAAAGGTCCATTTCGGTTTGATTTAAAATTGCGTGGACGGGAATTGATGAAAATAAAAAAAATAAAATTGAATGAACAACAGAATATTCCTAGTCCATCTACGTATAGTTTTTGAAATTAAAATCAAATTTTGGAATAAAATTATTTAAAATAATACCTGTCCTTTTTCGTTTGGATCGGCACCGTGCCCCAACAGATCCGTCACAATTTCTCCGTGGCCTTTGTAGGAAGCCCATACTAGTGGTGTCCATCTCCCCTACAAAAAAATGCAATTGCAGTTACTGTAAGACTGTAACGGGAAAGTCAAATTGAAAAGTAAACGCTGGCAATATTTGGACGATAGTAGTAAAGGCGTGGTTAGGCCTGTTATTTCACTTAAACTTCCGAGTCTTGAGATGGAAACCAAATGGACAAGAATTAAATGCCTTCTGCCTAACGTACTTCTGGCTGACATTCTTTCACTATTACATCTGTGTGAACATTCAAATTTAAATAGTCTGGCATTTTACTTTCTTCCAACTTACTTTCTTACTTAATTACTCATGAATTATCAAAAAGGCGTGAACTAAACGAAAAATGCGATTAACAAACTGTTAACACACAAAAAGTCTTAATACGAAGGAAAATTGCTTTTAAAATAAGCTTATTTATGTTTTGTGAAAGTCTTAATACGAAGGAAAATTGGTTTTAAAATAAGCTTATTTATGTTTTGTCAATTTTTCTCGGAAAAAAAACCCTTCTTTTGGCGCGAAATATTCGACGCGTCTGCCATTTAATTTCATTCATCTTGGCGGGAAAAATCGCGTTCGTGCTTTGAGCTACGCTTTGAACACTATAAACCATTGGGCTTCCTGTGTTGGACCAAGTCGTTCGATGGAGGACAGGCCAGAAGAGCGTCGTTGTTTGCAATGACGTTTTAGTGCCAAAAGAGGAGAAGAAATTTTAAGGTATTTTAGCTATAAGGGACACTTTCACTTTTGCTTGTTTTGATTTAGTGGCATATGTTTTCTTTAGCTTGTGTTGGTTTGTTTTAAGCTTACAATACAACATAAGCTATGAAGTTAGGAAGGTTTTGAGCCAAAAGGAAATCAAAGTAAGCTTGATATGTTTAAGTTAATAGTAGCTAAAACAAATGAATAAATAGTGATAAACTATTACGAATTGATGGCTTGCAAGCATTCCCAAGAGAGTAAAAAGACAAAAWCATGGCGGCCATTGTGGTACCGTTAACAATGGATGCTAATGAGAAATCCTTTGTTAAATGGTACCAACATGGCCGCGATGACGTAACGTGCAAACGAAGAATACAATCACAAGCAAAAAGAAAACTAACCAAGTCAGATATTTGTATTTCCGCTCCATGTTCTAGCAATTCCTTCACGACATCTACGTGTCCTTCTTTGCATGCTGCTATAAGTGCTGTCCATCCGTCCTATTATCAGATTAAAAGTTAAATTTGTGTTGCCCCCCCCTCCCCCTTAGTTTATTTCTATTATCCTAGAAATTCCATTACGACATGCTTATATGCAGATTGCATGGTGCTATTAGATATTTAATGTTATAAACCGCCTATCCTAATATTAGATGATGAAAAGGATGAAGTTAGGGCTTTCACACTTACAAACATCCCAAGGAAAAAATACAATAAGTATGAATGTTATTTTCTATTGAATATCCACAGAGTGGTTGGTGTTGTTTTAGAATTTTTTAGAATTTTTTAGAATTTTTTAGTTAGGCAACATTTTAAACTTACATCATCTTGGGCATTGACATCAGGATTTCTCTTGAGAATTTCATGCACAATCGGAACATTCCCCTTTTCTGCTGCTATGATGAGTGGAGTTTGGCCATTCTGAAATCAAAATTGATCAAAAGCATGCCAAAATATGTATAATGGGCCTATTGGTATCCTACCGGGTCCGGTTGTACGAAGTGTGGATAAATCGTTATTCATTTGATAAAGTTGATGCTGTTATCCAATAAATTTCAATCCACTCTTCAAACAACTGGGCTCTGTGTGCAACCATGCGATCAGAAAAAACATCAGGTTGCTTGACCAATCACAGAGCACAAAACTCAAAAGTCTAGTTTGCCCAGTGCCAATGAGAAAATTGGGCAAATTTCGTATACATGTAGTAATGGCAAGGAGGTGGGAAGGACCACCTCCCTAGTACTGGCCCATTTTGTTATGTGATCTTAAACCCGAAATAGTTATTTATAAATCTAATAACTGTTGAACTCATCTCATGAGTACCACTTCTAATACTGAATCAAACTTTACAATAATTCTATAAATTAACCTATTATTTAAAAAACATCTCAATAAATTATAATTTATTTTTTGATTATCTATTAAAGACCTTTGAATGTTAAACATTCAAATTAGACATAAAAATACAAAGTTTTTATTGATAATTCTTATATTCATACCTGATCTCTTTGTTCAATATTGATTCCCCTATTTTCTAATAAATTTAAGACTTGTGAACAATTGCCCTCTTCAATGGCATTCACCAAGTTAAATGGGTCTGACATTGGTACCTAAAAACAAATAAATAAGATAAATATACATGTAGCTACAGTTGTACATCACTGAAATATTTACTTGAGATCTACTTCGAATAGCTAGAGCGAAGTATAGACTAGAGATGAGATTATTTTTTCAAGTAGAGGCTATTTCAGAGACTTTGAAAAGCCCTTTCAGAGAAACATGCAGGTGCATATTTATGCCATAGGTCACTGTGAATCACATTGTGTCCATTTTGTATCAGATCTACATCACTTGCCTCCGGCTTGTGTTGTAAATCTGATTCAAAATAGCACTCATGTTGTAAACATTGAAATTTTTTATATATATACTAACCCTAGAGCTGGTAGCTTTATAGGCAGATTGTGGTAAAGTAGTCAAAAGAATTTCACTTTCAGACTGTTGTCTAGGCCTCCAGAACCATGCTGTGGTTGCAGTGTTTACTAAATAAACAACGCTTGTTTGCACATGTCTTACAAGACTTCTACCCCTAGATAATTAAAAACAATAATTGTACTGTGTATTAGTGTTCTGACCCATGACTTTTACTTTGCACTTTCATGTTTTAGTGAACACATCTAAACACATGTCCAAATTGCTTCTTCACCAACATGTATTGCTTGTGTAGGTCAATATGTTCTTATGCATGTATTTTGTAACCTGTTCATTTTTGTAGAGCACTTGGAAATTAGTAAGTAAAGTACTTGACTACCCCTCCTTTTGCCAAGCATGCTTCTCTTGTGCTCAATATCTCTCAGGATGTTTTTGCCGATTAGACAGTAGTACAAAGACACATGAGCAAGCTAAATTCCAATCTAATCTGGGAGTATAAGGGTATATATTAAGAACTATAAGGAAAATGTATCATGCTAAATTTAACGCCCGGGGGGGGGGGGGACTCCGGGAAAAAAGGACCGGGGCTGCTCGTCCAAAATTTTCAAAAAGACCCCTAAAAGATACCAGAAGTCTTTAAAAAAGGGTGTGGCTGAATGATTTTTAACCCCTAAGAGATACCACAACAAATAATATTAAATTAAAAGTGCCTAGGATAAGCCATACCGATGCACGCTTCTCTCCTTTTCCGACACCCTAAGAGATACCAGAAAATGCTGGTTTTCAAAAATTTGCATTTAACACCCTAAAAGATACCAAATCGCGAATTTTTACCCCTAAGAGATACGACAAGCATCCCCGGTACTATTTTCCCGGAGTCCCCCCCTCCCCCCCGGGATTTAATGACTATTGCTTAAATCTTATTTGTGTGGTTAATGATTAAAATTCAAAATTAATACCTAAAAAAAATTAAATAATCTCATGGTTGCACTTAAAGAGTATCACAATTTGACATATCTTTTCTCTCATCACACATCTCTTCAAAGATATTATAAATGTTATAATAACTGTACAAAAAAATCTGTTTAAAAAGTAATGAGCTCTGTGATTAGTTTTCATATGCATTGAACCTTCTACAGAAATATTTTATTAATGGTATACTGTATATAAATATTTTACACAAGTTTTACTAAAATTTTCACTGTCAAATATAAAAATACCATTTTATAACACTTTTGATCTATGCATTTTTCTTTCCATTTTCAATATCAATTTTAGTAAGTGTTCTGAAAAAATAACTGACTTTTATGAAACAATTTGAAGTAGGCTTTATGAAATGCAATGGTATATTATTGTCTGAATCTAAAATAGACTACATTTTCAAACAGTTATGTTGACCCAACATCCTGATGTTGTCTAACAGGGGGGAAAAGCATTGTAGAAATGCATGAACGTCATATAATTCCCATTTACTGATATTGATAACCATGATGTTTTTCATGGCAATATTTCCAAGACTACCTAGTATTTTATCAAATGGGTGTTATTTGAGAAAAAAAAGTTTAAGTGCTCCAAAATACTGCTTAAATTAAACTATTGTTTTTTTTAAATGCTATTGTAAATATGAAAGTAATAGATTGGAATTTATCCACCTTGTACACCTTTATTGTAAAATGTTTAGGGAGCCTAACTCTAATAGAATAATCAACAAGCACAAAAGCAAAATATAAAAGACTGTGCAATTGCAGTGCACACACATAATAAGTAACCTTTATATCATAAAACTAGCATATATAGGTGTTTAACAAAACAAGGTTATAACAGACTATTTCCATGCATCTCCCCAACTCACCCAAATGTTATGTATGATTTTTTTYCCTTTAGAATTATTTTTGGTTTTCAACATACCTTAAATCCATAATGAAAAAGCCTTAACCTAGTCAGACAAACTATTCATTTAGAAATACAGGTATAGCAAAGCTACAGACACTTGATCATGAAATTCAGTGTCAAAAATGAATTCCTTATTAGTTGTGGTAAAAGAGTCAACTTTAAAGGTATGCAAAGCTTTGCATGATTTATAACAATAATGAATCAAGCTGTGTTCTATATTGAGGGCAAGTAGGTGTGGGCCATAAAATGGCTTGTGATTAAAGATCCAGTATACCAAAAACCTTGATTTTTAAAAACAAAAGCTGCAGAGTAACCAGAGTCACTTGAATCCAGTTAGTCCTAATAAAGACAAGCTTCATTCTCAATTCATTACTTTTAAAATCAATTGAAAGTGACATTTCATTCATGAATCCTAGATAAGCAGTAGATTTCTTTTCTCAAGCATAAAATCTAATCCCTTTAATAGCAAACAATGAGACTGTAAAGATGTGCTCTAGAATATTGAAAAAATGTAACAGAGTTGCTACAATGTCCATCTTGGCAACAATCTGGGACATTCATCATTATTCACCCTTTAGTGACCTTGTGATAAAATCAAAAATTGATTTTCTTTTTAAAAAAATGATTTTAAATACCTATCTTTTAAAAATAAAATTATTCTTGCCTTTAAATTAGACTCCATCACAGTGAACTGCCATCTTTAAAAGGTACTTACTACATAATAATCTTCTTTGTYGTATAATTATCCATAAAATACCTATTCTCCTTTTCAAAAAAATGTGTATTTAAGCTATTAGTTAGTTAATTATAATAATAAAAAGCTTATTAAGTTGATTTAATGGATAATTATATAATAAACAGAATATTACATGGGCACTTGGAGATACGAAATTTATCTTCTTGTGTTGAATTTAATCTCTCACTCATTCGCTGCGCTAACTCATGAGAGATCTTTTCAACACTCGAAGATAAATTTTGTATCTTCGCGCGCCCATTTTATCATCATCATTACTATTGTGACAATCGATTGATCTAAAACCCAGAAATTGGAATCCAGAATGTAATCCAGAACCTGGAATTAATGCACAGTATACTAAACCTGGAATCACCAAAAACAACAATTTCTCGTACAATATTCATGATAATTACCAAAATTTCAAATTATGATGTAAAAGCTACRTAGGTATAGGTTTCTATTTTTAACCTCAATAATCTTTGACAACTACAAAAACACACTGACTAGGAACAATATAAATATAAGTTATCAGTTTTTGCAGTTGTTGTATTATCAAGTAGTACAGAAAAATGATTTTTTAAATTTAATATACTGATGAATATAATAAAAGATCTGGATTCTTATACCAATGTAATCATTCAGGCTTTGACTTGCTTTGACTTGTTTTGACCTATTTACCTATATGACTAATTAGATATGACCTATATACCTAGTAACATAAATAGAGGATATTACATGGCAGTGCAGAGATATGTATTTTACCTTCAAGTAGTGACTCATAGGTGGTATCTGAGTGAGTGCAGTGAACCATTATTCTCAACACAAGAAGTTAAAATTTATATCTCTATGTGGCCGTGTAATATTCTGCTAAATAACAATGAAATAAAATTTTGGTGGATTTTTACTATTTAATGCCTAATTCCTAAGAACTCTTATTATATTTTCACTGTGAAGATCACTTTTTAGAAATAGAGAAAAATAGGTATTTTATACAATGATTATATATTAATATTAAATATACATAAATGACAGCTATAAAAATAGTTTCAGCATCCTGACAGCAATTATCGTATACTCAATATTGCTTAGGTATTTAGTTACATTTTTAATTATTATTTAGCAAGTTGAATAAACAATGTGTAAATTAAAAAGCTCTCATTATTGAGGCTAAAGGATTCCCATTAGATAATATTATCTCAATCAGTGTATAACATAATACTTATATTAATATTTCAATGTAAGCTGCAGCTTACTCATTTATGGATGACATTAATTTATGTTTAACTATATCGAGCTATTTCTAAAAAAAGGGAAAACATTAGAAATTTTAAAAAATATGGAAAAATCAACTAGTTCATTGTATTGATTTTCTTGTTGGTTTTTTTGTATACGTTTAGTACAGTTAAAGATTTAATTAAAGTGACCCTTAAGTAAACATTAATAGTGGATTTTTCCCACTCAGCTTTAATATGTTTCATTTAACTTTCAAAGTAGATGCATAAACTAATTGAAATTCAATTCATGCTATAGCGTTGTAATAAATTACTTGAAGTGTCGATGAATTTGTTATAAAATGTCGAGATTTAGCAAAATCACAAGAGAAGTTTTATTTATTAGGAAAACGAAAGAAATACCCAGTATATGGGGTTATTTCGTGTCTCATTTTTTTGTGAACCTACAAATGCGAGATTATTCGTCCAAACCACAATATTTCTCGAGTAATTTCTGGAGTATATGTTCCACGTATGAAGGTAAAAAATATTGTCATTTTAGGTTTCAATTACTTTATATGGACATTTATTTGTACTGTTATCCATTCCTTTCTCGGAGTTCCATTTTGTCGTTTATGCATATTTTGACTGAAAGCAGTAAAGTATGTTTTTGTACATGAAGCGTAATTGCGGCAATAGATTTAGCAAAATTAAGAACCACATTTCGCTTAGCAGTAACCATAATAAGTCAAATTAATAAATTTTGAGAACCTCAGCGGTTGGTTTGATTTTTTCGTTCGTTTTACAGCTATGTGACATCAAAAATTACCGATATCATTTATCGTCCATACCCAATCTTTCATTGTTCCTAATTTGTGGAAAAATTTCACATCACGATCGTATTTTGCCAAAAATAATGTAGAAAAAAAGCAAAGCTGCTTTGAATGTTTATATACAGAAAAGCGCCGACCGATCTGGGGAGCATAACAAATATCTCCTTGAATTCAAAACAGTCGATCTTGATGCACATTCATTATGGAGAAACAGCCTCCTATTCCTAAATGGATTAAATGGAGTAATGATGGATTTCCTTATAGGAAATCTTTTCTAGCCCAGAAATTTTACCAAAGAGATAAAAAATGAAATATATTAGAGATAACCAAATGTACAATTAATACAATCCTTCCGCAACAATCATGATATCAATTGGGAAGAAATTTTGTTTTTCAAGGAATATTTTGTATTTGACAGGTCACCGGATGAGCTACGTACATTACTGGTCTACAAATATATATAGCGCGATGAGACCTGTTTTTGTCGAAAATACAATTATCCGAATTTCAGCCTTGTTCCAAACTTCCCAAGGGTCTTGAAGCACGACTTTTTATGATATATTACATGTAACCATGCGATGTCTCTGAGTCGGAACGAAAGACAAATTAGACCTGCATGGTCTATTCATCTCTATACAAAGCAAGGACAACAAAAAGAATGTCCCGAGTCTAAAGTTACTAAGCCGCAATGTTTAGGTTCTCCTCGCCGACATATCATTATAACGGACCTAGTAGTTTTATTTCGTGATTTCGGCTTGACCAGTTTTAAAACACTCTCGAGGAGGGAACTTATATTTATTTGTCTTGCCATCAACTCTTCACTTCACGATTATAGGACGATGTAATAAGTAGAAAGAAATTTTTTTTGCGGTGTCCGCTTTCACAGTTAACCCGATTTCTTTATGAATCGGAGCTGCAGTATGTAGTCTTAAGTTGGATACATTTTGTCTACTGATATTCACATTATTGTCGATCGAAAACATTGAGGTCAAGTATAGTTGGACCTCCACGTTTGGACTAACATTAAAGACTTTTCGACTGAGTTCCGTACTTTAATATGTGATATATTAGGACAAGGTTTCATCGAGTAAAAAAAAACATAGATATTAGACAATAAAGCAGTTTAACCATCCCCACACATTAAACTAAACTCGATATATAAATATATATATATAAATATTACTTCGCTGTGTATACAGATTTCAACGTCTAGATCACCTGATCTATTTACCTACCGATTTTGAAGATTCGTTAATCACCAAACCTTGTGACGGATATTCCTCAAGAATAGATATTTGTAGTCAGATCGCAATTTTCTTAATGTAAAGTTGAATCGTAATTCCGTTGAGTTTAGGGTATAAGCGGGCATCATATGCACTTCACACTTCTACCTGATGGTGACAACTGAATACCACACATGCGCTGTTTGTTGGGCATCAATAATTCACAGTCATGAATTAACATTCATTTTCACCTCACAACCGAAGACAAGTTTACAAAGGAGTCCAAGTTTCGCTCGTAATTGGTCAATACTTTAGTTGTGTTCTTTTCAAAATTATGATTGAAATACAAAATCCATGCAGTACACGTTATTGATATGTCGAAAATGTCCACACGTATTTAGCACTTAAAATTCAACAACGAAAAAGTCGACAAATACGCACAGAGTATCTTTATAGATGTATGGTTTATAATTAGAGAGAATCTCATGAGAATAATTTTACTGAATAGGTATAATTTCACATCCGCGATTGAATGGTACGGTCGAATTCCTCGCTTTTGTAGCAGTTTTCCTTCTCTTTTCTTTTCGCATTGTTATGATTCTTAAGCCCTGGGGCTTTTTTCCGGTAAATTGTAGGATTTTGGAATATAAATAAAAGATGCAAAGTTCCGTTTCAATGAGCAAATAGTAAAAAATAGGCAACTCAAATCTCCGATCCACGTAATTAGTAAACAAAGAAAAAAAAAATTGACAAAAAAATTATCAACAATAAACAAAAGTACTGGTTGTTTTCTTAAAAATCATTTTTGTCTCTATTGGGTATCCGGTAATATTTTGTTTTAGTTCGATACGCCCCTTGTGCTCCTCACGCTATGTTTCGCTCATATAGTTGTTTGGTCTTAAGCCTAAGCACTTCTATGTGACAACCATAACAGTTTGATTTTGTGGCCGCAATAATAATTGCTTCACTATTAAAGTTATGTTGTCAAACTATCAGCATGTTTGATTACAGCGTGTACACTTTGGGCGGTTGTGAAGCCTATTAAACAGGCTTTATTCCTGCTAACATAGTGCTAATATACGTTTACACTCAATTTGAATGACTCGAGCCTCTGCATTTTAATTACACGACTTATGTATATAAGAAAGAATAAAACGGTAGTTTGGCACAAAATCCATTTTTGAGGATCAGCAACTCATGAATATTTTGTGTGACAGTTTATTCTAGTAGGCGTTCAATAAAACATGATCATAATGCCACAAATAACAACAGATGCATGTGAAAAACCCCTTTCAGAGCTGGTGAATTTGAATGTGCGTGCTACTATACCCAAAGGGTCCTAAATGAAAAGTTCTTTCTCGACGTGCCACGTATCATTGCTGTTGTTATATACCTTATGCTGGAAACATAAAGAGATTTTTCATTTGGAAGAAGAAGGTCAGATGTGGTTTTTTTTTTCGTGCTGAGCTCGATAACCTGCCAAGCATAGGATAGCGGGGTCAATCAAAACTATGATAAGCCAAGCATATACAAAAAAAATCATGGTGTTTGGTCTGTGGTGGCGTATTGGCGGCATTGCCGGGTACAAAGTACTTTGGTCCGGTTTGGAGCTATTTGTTGATGCACAAAACTGATGGTCTTCTGAATAAAGCTCTTTTTAGTCCAGTTTCCAGTCTTTTACTTGCTGTGATTAAAGTTGATTCAGTAAAGAATTTTAGGGACCATCGTTACCAGAATGGTTTGCCCCGCAGGACTGCTTGTATTGTTCCCATGACGAAATGTAGAAAATGCCGTAGCACTAGTAGAAGTACCAACTGCATGCAGTTATATACTATTAGTAGTAAAACTCATATCATCCAACAAAATCCTAGCCGCCATCTTGCTTTATTTAACAAAAGATTGTATATGAGTCATCTTTGTCGTTTTCCCGGTAAGGGCGGATGCTGGATGCTTTGGTTAAGGTAATTTTTCCAAGGCAGACAATAAAAAGGTCTTTTTCTCCATAGTTAATAGTTAATATTAACTATGTTTTCTCCCCAAGTCTGCCGGGCCTTTTGGCTACCCATTACCCTAGTAAGCAGACGGCGTCGTCGTTCCATAAAAACGACAGCTATGAAGTCTCCGTGGCTACATGTACGTTGTTACTGGCACTAAGAAAACACGCAAAACTAGCTGGAACCAAGGGTCAAATTTTGTCTTCAAAGCTATAAATTCTCCTCTTTTACAGCGTAGGTCCATCAACAATTCAATAACGGAATTCAATAACGGACTAATTCAATAGAGGGAAAACGCGCCGTCCTCCATAGGGAAGCTTTTGAATGTAATCTTGACTTTGGGTTCTGAAAGTGAGGGAGGAGTCCTGATGATCATTTTAGGAGAACCAGTTCTCCATAAATAATAATGTGGAATAGGCAGTCTTGTGATTGCTTAAAGTCTGCGCGCAATTATAGATTGGTTTAAATGAAAGCCACCGCAATGGAGCAAGATCGCTCAGTGCAATATAGAAAGAAAAAGATTTTTTCATTTCCCGAAGGAAATTTTTTTTATTTAACATTTTACCCCACAACATGGCTTCCGCAAAACTACAACTGGGTAGCGTTGGCATTGCAGTGCATTTTGGGGCTGTTTAAGGGACACATGTTTTCCAAGATGGTGTCTATTTCGAGTCCCCTAAAACAGCCCCAAAATGCACTGCAAGCCTAACTCGACCAATTTTTTCCTTTAACTCGGAACGGTAAATCATGAAAGATATATTTACTTTGCGAGGGCGGCTCAAAAGGCGCATATTATTATTCGTGATTTAATAGTCTGTCTTGATCTAACTGGTGTATTGTGATTGGGAGATATTAGGTAACGGTATCACTTCTTATCAAAATAGCATAAATGAAATAAACCTCCGTTGGGAAAAATATCGAAGATAGATCGAGAGGATAGAGCTGTAAAGCCAAATTACCGTCTATCTCTTACTCCTACGAATGAGATTAAATCTTATCAATAAAGATAGAGCTTTCGCTAGATCATATTAGGCACTCAAAATGTTAACCCTTTTAATCGGTGGCGAAATTCAAAGTCGCCAGTACATATTTCAAAAGCTAATAATCTGCAGAACATCAGTAAACGTCCACCTTTTCGGGTACAATAATACTTGATTATCATCCTCGGGAGCCCAGGGGTAAAATTCTGTCGCTAGAGAGAAACGAGCGACAGAAATTTACCACTGGCGGGGTTCCCGAGGATGGGTTATTATATAATGCCAACTAGGCTTGTAAGGATAAATGTCTTATTATTCAAGGGCGTTGGGGGATATTGTGTAGTTTCCTGATAATAGGCGTATCAATATTTATACACGGCGCTAGAATAATCCTAATCTATCAGGGGTGCACCCACGGGACAGTCACAGGACTAATAGCACAGCCTTTCCTGTATGATAGTGTTCCCTCCGTTGGTGAGCGAAGGAGTTTCCATGCTGGCAGGGACCCTTTAGTTCCTCTCCGGCTTTGCGAAATCATCATTATTGAGTCAACTCGAACAATCATTTTTCTCTTTCATCAGCACCGAACCAAAAAACAGAGATAAAAATAGCGCGTAACAGATCGATTGTTGACCTGAAACCTTATCTGATATTCGCCGGTAATTTGTTCCATTATGCCTTGAAGCTATTTACTGTACTGCCGCGCAAAAAATGTTTGGGTAACACGCAAGTTCTAGTTTTAATAGGCAAATATGTTGAATCGACAGACCATAAAACTTTCCACTCTACCTTGAAATAAACGTTTTTTTCGGAGAAGTAGCTATCGCGCGGCGCCGGTCTTGGTACGTCGATGGTTTCACCATAGATGGCAGACTGAGGTCAAGAGGGTTTTTTTAGGATTTGCTAATATACTCATTGCTACTCTAAAATTTTACTGTTTTCTAGTAGTAATAATGACTCGAGTACGGCAGCGCAGTCAGCACAAAACTAGATGTCGTTAGTGATTTTTCTAGTTTTTCATCCTCTAAATCATCGCGGGAATCTCCAATTAAAGTTCTTGAAAACGCCAAGTACTGATCAAAATGGTTTTTTTCAAACCCTCGGTGATATGACGACACCATTCAACTACAAACCTGCCATTTTCAAGCAAATGCCGAAAAGGCAGAGTGGCTGGTAAGAATAAAAGCTCCGACGTTTTTGCTGTCCTATATACATTTTAGCTGTCAACAACTGAAAATGACCTCCTTCATTGTCCTTATCTATTCGACTGGACATGTCTGTTGACATATGTTTGTAGTTATGGAATATCCTAACCGACAAGGTTTGATGTGAAAAGCAAGCTGACGAAAATTTTAATATATCATCCCTGATTCAGTGACGAAATAATGTTATACAGATCCACTTACTTGCAGTTATAGCTTTTTAGACGGAAGATCAGTTTTAGAGTACRACTCGTCTAGTTGCTTTCTCTTCAAATTCTCATTGAGTGACAGCATATCTGATCCATAAGAACTAACAGGAAGCCCAAATGTAGTTAGGTATGTACTACGATGATCGAGCCCGTGTACACCCTGGAAAGACTTCCATGATAACGCGAGATAGTACTAACCGCTAAAAAAAGCCTCTTTAATACGCTAACAAGACCAAGCGGAGGTGGGATTGACACCTGACTGTCTGTGTGGTACATTTCTATTATTCGATTTGCATGTTGCGTCATTGCGCCAATGTTGGCGTTATTTTTTATCAAAATATTTCTCTTTATAGCATCCAAGATGGCCGCCATGTTTTGTCTTTTTTTTGACTTTCTTGGGAATGCTTGGAAATTACGAACTCGACCAAAAGCACAGTTAAATCGACGTAGTAACAAAACATAGAACTGTAGATATTAAAAAGAAATTAGTTTTTTAGGAGTTAGGGGTCCCCTTTTAGATTTTCACCTATAAACGCAGTCCTTTTTTCTGGTTAATCCCTATTGTTATTTTATTCTAATTATATTTTATTTGGCCCGTGAAACAAAGTTGTATAATTAGTCACTAGTAAAAAAGTCTACTTAAATGTATTATATTTCTTTCATCTTAGATTAAGTATCGTAGATTTCCTACTAAGTTTGATGTCAGCACTTGAGTAGGACAAGTCTCAGACTGTTAGAAATCCCGTCATGTCCTAAGGCATTGCGCAACGAGCTGACCAATCACATCGCGTGACTCATCACAAGTCCTCAGGACATGACACGATTGGCATATTTACTTTACAGTGATTGGAAGCGGTACGTTATATATTGCCACGACCAAGCACGATGTGGTAGATATAAAGGTATGCGGTGGCAGTGCCAACAGTTACGAGCATCATGGGGAACCCTATCCTAGAAATGATAAAAGAAAAAATGTATATCAACACATCAGGTATACACCTATTTCAAAACAGGTTTGCTGTCGGGAACCTGAAATCTGAGACCGAAGTGAATTGTGGGCTGTGAAAGGAAAAAAAGAAAGTGATGTTTTTATTGTCTTTTCAATAAGTAATTTGCAACTTTGTACAATATCTAAATACGCCACCACCTTTTGGTGATGACCTGAGCTGGCGAATTGTCTCAGATTTCGGATTTCCGGCCGACGACGTCTTTCAAAATAGGTGTATCTGTCGATGGTAAGATGTTCCCATGAGGCTCTCACTTAAAGTTGGGCCAGATAATCTTGCAAAGGTACAAGATATGCATGGCGGCCATGAGATAGGACACGACAAATCAAATCGTGCTACAGACAAAACAAAATCTAGCCACAGATCGTTGTAGTCAGGGATTGCAATCATTTCTAATCTACGTAGCACTTCCTTAACGTAATAAATCCATAAAACCAGTTGCATTAAATTATTTTTCTATCCATATTATTACGTGTTATTTATCATTATTACATCAACTGAGTGCTACGTAAATAGCATCAGAAATAGGACGTTTGCATGATGGCGTCATTGACCTCTACTACCAGACTCCCTTGCACACTTTGTTTTGTTCAATTAATTAGCACCAATTGTTTTACTATTCTCATGAGGGAATACACATTTAAATAAGAAAGAAAATTCGCGAAGCATTTTGGTAGTGGGATTCAAATGACGCTATCATGCAAACGAGGACGGTATCGAAAGTAATGCACAGTATTCAGTCTCACTTTGTAAACTTGTTGAAGGATATAGGGTAGCCATACTGTTCGGATAAACCAGCACACACCACATTAGCCGAGGCACCAATAAGAGTACCGTTCCCTCCTAGACATGCACCCATGGCCAACGCCCAAACTAGAGGCTGTAACGGAAGTTGGACTGTCTCTTTATTGTGAAGCTGTAATACAACTGGTATCTATAAAATATGAAACAAAAATGTTGTGTTTTACAACGACGTAGTATCTCAGTTAATTGCTGGGTTTTATTAGRCGTCATTTCCTGTTTTGTGTGGAATGCTCATCAGCTAAATCGCAAAAAAAAATGTTGAAATCTTCCTGGTTGATAGCACATTGTGGTCAGTACATTGTTGACCACCATTTAGAGCAGACAATGAGATTCAAAGAGTTTTGTCAGCTGATTGAAACCCAGCAATTGAGATGATTTTTAAACTTGTTTAGCAGTTAATTTTAAAATAAGATACATTTTTTTAAAGACAACTTAATTGGACTTTTCATAGGTAATTTCTGACTCACTGTAACTCTCTCGCAAAAACCAATTTTCAAATTTTGGAAGGTACTAGAACATGCTGCGGCCTGTTATACCCGCGGTAAGCTAGCATGGCATATCCGGAGTCAATAGATGTGACAGCACCCCCTCATGTTTTGCAATAACAGGATGGCTTCTTAGTGAGTTGAACAATTTGAAAAGTTCTTGGCATGGGGTTTTATTCAACACGAATAATTTTTGGTACCCTCCATTAGCTCTTTATCTTGGGCGTAATGTTTTTCCATTTCAGACCACGTGTCATTCTCTAGAGTATCCTTTCATCGTTTAATGGTTGTGTATGAGAAGACATGAATATGAATACAACTCAAGCAAGGACAAATTTGCTCAAGAGAATGAAACCTTGTCTGAAATGGGAAAATATCACGCTAGAACTTTAAGAGCACCACTTTTGAGTAACATAGTTAGCAATCAGTTTACCCGCGGCGAATATGGTTACAACTCAAACAAAGAATCTTTTGCTCAAGGAAATGACACGTGGTCTGAAATGGGAAAATATCATGCCCAATCTAGAGGTCTATTAAGATTAACACTTTGAGTAACATAAACAGAAATCAGTTCAACCACGGAGTGCTCTCAGTCTGCTCTCAATCTGTTCTAAATACTAATCGAGGGTCGGTGGGTTCCTGAAGTCTCACTACATTGACTTTAAATGATTTTATATGGTCGTGAATGAGCGTATTAGTCTGATGTCTTACCATTGCAGTCGTAAAGGGAATATTGTCGACGAACGATGAGGCGAGCGCTGAGATCCATAAAATTGCAATTATGGCCACAGTCAACCGAGAGTCTTTGTCCACTTTCTATTTAAAATGTGTTGAAAAAAATTGTTAATAAATAATCCATTTATAGGAGAGGTGCAATGCTAGATAATTTGAAAGTGTACTATGCACGAGACTTCATAGCCGTTCCCGCAGCAGTAGTAAAACGTGTTTCCACGAAGCAAACAAGTCTAGCCGCGGCACCTTTCTTGCATTTTAGCACCCATCCATCATATATACTATACTCTGAATAACTGAATTATGAATTTCACTGCCACATTCCCCATTTTTTTTWAATGTCAAGCGCCACCCAGTTAGCCCAGTAGGTTGGGCACCGGCCTGTTGTGGGGGAGGTCGTGGGTTCAAAGGTTTGCGTTATCTGAGTAGAAGACAATGCCTTTGTTCTAAAAATATCTGCAAATGGTTTGACGGACCTTCGCCTTGGCTCGAGCCAAATGTAAAATGGCGGTTCCGTCTCATTTAGGAACTTCAAACTATTGATGGTTTTCACGGCGGCCATGCTGGAGGAACGTAACAAAAGAATTGTCAATGAATTCTTTTGTTATATCCTCCAACATGGCCGCCGTGT
>NW_022259170.1:293041-327210 GCF_009602425.1 Actinia tenebrosa | reverse complement strand
CTTCCTTCCTTCCTTCCTTCCTTCCTTCCTTCCTTCATTCATTCAAGCCAAGCAACAATATGGTGAGAATAAGGTCAGAAATACCTGCATAAGAACAAAAAGTCCGGCAAAGAAAACCAAGGTGGTCCATTCGACATTTTCCATCACCTCTTCGATGTTTTGAATGTCTGCGAGAACAATCAGGGAAATGGCGCCAATGACAGCAATCCAACCTGAAAACGCAAATACAATATTGCAAATGTTTACTTAGTTTTCGCTTTTATTCTCACCTTTATTTCTATTCCTATTTCCCTTGTTGTTTTTCTTTTTACAAAAAATACTGACTATGAATACTTACCGATTGCAAAATCGAGATCTTTTATGAAAGATTGAAGGAAGAAGAACGCAACAACAACTGAAATTATCAAACCACTTTTAATAAGAAGTGGATAGTCTGTGATTTTGTACTGCAAATGAAACACAAATTTTTGATCAATATTGAATAGGGAAGGCGTGCATCTCTTCCCAAGAGAATAAAATGACCACCACAGCCGCCATGTTGGATGATCGAATAAAAAAAAAACAAAGACCAAAGTTAGCCAACCGGTTGTGTCAGTCATCCAACATGGCGACCATGAGTATCCGGCACCAACCTTGTTTTCTAATTCGTGTAAATTGTCTTTGAAAACTTGTTCTCTTGTCCTAAAAAAATAATTATAATAAAGAATTAGGATATGCTCATTATTTAAATTGAATCCCAATTTGGGATGGCAATTTTCCATGCATCAGTTCAATGGTAAAGCACAAAACATTTAATCGAGGCTTTAGGGTGTCCCAAATTAAACACTGTAGCCTCGAAGCGATTAGTTGGTCTGCTGGTCATAGCAAGGGGTTAATCATCTACGGTCTAGGGGCCGACTAACCCCTCCCTTAGGCTTCGGCCGAGCTTCCTGATCAGTCTGTAAATCCCGGATAGCGGTGTTGGGGCCGAAATCTCCAGCATAGCCGTAAATGCTTCGCGCTGCCATACGACGGTTCAGCACTCGATGTCTGGAAGTATGGTCCTAATTGTTTTCGTTAAATATAGAGATAATACCACACTTCTAATTTCATTTCACCCGCAAAGAAAACTGAGAAAACTTTTACCAGTCTATTTCCGATACTCTTTTCGTCTCCGCAGCGCGCGCACCGATAAAAGTGGGTCCAGCTCTGGACTGGACTCTCAATTTTATTTTGTATTTATATTTTCTACTCTTAATCCAATTAAATGCCCGAAACACGGCGTGGACACTATGTCACGTCACTGCCAGACCAATCACATTGAACGAGAAGCAAAGCAAAATTCTATAAAACATCACGGTCGTAGCAGGGCACCAATACGGCACCGACTTTTTCAGCCATACGAAACCTGYTCTATGTTGAACGTTGAGTCTGAAAGCTCGATATCCCATAAATCAATTAAAGGCAGCAAAGTCCCACTACAGAAGCGTCTAGCCTATAAAAACGGGCTTAAACTAAATTCATAAATAAATTAAATTTAGCAGTGGCATTCCTAAAGTGCAGCTATTCATCCACTAAAATTCCAATTGGAATTTATGAGTTGATTTTTAAGGGGAGGACCGGAAAACCCGGAGAAAAAACCTTCGAAGCCGGAACAAGAGAGTGACCAACAAGCTACTCTACTCACATACGACACCGAGACCGGGAATCGAACCAAGGTCGCATTGTGGTTAGAGGCGAGCGCTCTCAACACTACCCAACCCTTACCACCCTAAGCCGGGGTAGGCAATATTTGAATTTCAGGAATTTCGTGATGTAACTGATCCCGTGTTGAAAAAAAGATAGCCACTTATAACGTACTGGTGGCGTTCCATATTTCGTATGGTGTTCTCCAGATATAGGGTCTTTTGTAACAGGAGAAGTTTGACTGTCTTTTCCTCGGTAGATGAAATTGGTACTCGATCTGCTGTACGACGCCAAATCTCTGCTTCTCTTTTGAGCTCTATAGTGGTTAAAATAAAATAAACAAGACATCTTTGCATGAAACTTAAATCAAGATATCCGTCCGTACGTCCGTCCCTCCCTCTGAGGGAAGTAACGTTTTCGTTCATTGAATAAAAATGTGAAACTGAAAAATTATGGAAAGACTGAATGGAAAGAAATATTTATAATTTTACATTTAAGTAACCAACACAAAATATATAGTGATTTTTTAGCCTGTAGCGTGCAGGAAGCCCAAGAAAATGTCTTGTATATACACTAAATGCGCGAGTATTATCAAAAAAAATAATAACACAAAGGTTATTCCAACGTTATTACGAACGAATTTACGATATTTTAAAATCCATTCATTTACTGTATACAAGAGGATTGCATGGGCTTCCTGTGTTTAACCAGAGTTAAAGTCGAGCTGCACGCAAACTTTAACATACCTGCTACTTCTGGTGAATCCAGATTCTCAATTTGAATTGGTATGTAAAGAAGTCTGCATGTAAAGAGATCAGGGAATAAAATTTAGATCAGTATATATGTTGCTGATCTACCTTATGGGGAAAATAGGCCGTTTGTGTCAATAATAGCGTTATCTCATTTTATTACCATAACTTAAATGCTTCGCGAGTTTTCTTTCGTATTCAAGTTCGTATTCCATCATGAGAAAAGTAAGACAACTGGTGCTGAAAACCGAACTAAAGAAAGCGTGCAAAGGATTCCGGTAGTCGTAGTGCAATAATGCAAGTGTCCTATAGAGGTTTTGCATCATCACGTGATGGCAGCCATGTTAGATGGCAAGAACAATACGATCGCTTTACATGAGAAAGAATTCAAATCCCAAGAGCAAAGGGATTTTATTGTTCTACCATTTAACCACAGGCAGCCCAAGCTGCATTATGGGCTCGTGCACGTAATGGTGCAAACTTCTATTGGGCCAGAAAACCTGGAGTAATATCTTACCTTATAAATATGTAGCCGGTTATC
Organism: Actinia tenebrosa; assembly: GCF_009602425.1. The sequence goes on along the minus strand of NW_022259170.1, from coordinate 324,255 downwards.
ATGCAAAAGACAATGCCAATTATTAGATGCTCAGTAAAGGTAGAGAAACCGATGTTCTATAATGGAAATTAATCAATTATTTTGTTAGTGTTCTTATGATTCAACCCCTAATTCTACTCGGTCCAGAACAAAGAAGGCACTTCAAAAAAAAGCTGAAGCCGTGCGCAAGTATACTCTGTTTGCGGCGTAATTTAAAACACTCAAGTGTGTTCAAGACACTAGTAGATTGAGCCTGTGCCATGGTCACATTATTAGAGCAACAAGCTAAACTCAAGACTTACCGCTTCCATGATTCGATGGTGGGAAACAAGAATAACGTTGGGTGGATCTCCAATTGCTGTACAAAAAATATATGTATAAGAAACAAATAAATAAATAATTCTTAATGCCTGCCATCGCGGTATGGAAATGATAATTACAACTACTGAACCAATCGCAGTGCGCGAAGGGTTAATGTGCGGATACTCCAACCAGGACCACTTTAATGATAAACTAGTATCATTAACCAATCATATTGCGACGTTTAGTTCAATATTTTTAACCAGCCAATCAGATAGCGCATCGATATAATAAGAGCGTGAGAACGTGATAATCTGATTGGCTAACACCGTCATCAGTTCAATCACTGTCTAGTTTACTGTTATCTGATTGGTCAGTTTTATTCAAGTGGTCCCGGTTAGTGTGTCCGCACGGTAATGTGATTTTCTATGTAAAATTCAGATCTACAACTGACTTTATTTATTTTCCTTTGCGTATTTTTTTTTTCCTGTGTATCTACCATTCTTCTTTTGCGCAATCAATATTGGTGTGTACTCCATTCTCATCTCTGGGGTTTCAAGTTCGATTCCTGGACTTGGCACCATATTTAGTGAGTTAAGCTTAGGTCTCTCCCTTGATTTGAGGATTTTTCTCTGGATTCCCCATTCTTCCTCCCTCTATCAGCCCGACATTGTTCCAAGGTTTGATTAATATTTTTTGTTTCAGTGCAGTTTCTCGTCAATCTTTGTACCTAAACATCTATATACAGCTAATGTTTATCATGACGTGGTTCCATACCAGTTGCTGTTCCTCCTATATTGGAGAATATGACCTCTGCTATCAGGACGTATGTTGGTTCTAGGTTTAAAACCTGACACAGTCTGAAAAAAATAATCGATATAAGAACTAATATTGTTTTAAATCATCATCATCATCATCATCAACTCCACAACCATGCAAAACCACCACCACCATCAACATCACCACCATCATCATTATTGTCACCATCCCCATCCCCATCCCCATCCCCATCCCCATCACCATCACCATCACCACTATCATTAACAAAAACTTCACAATCTTCTTCAATTGAGATACCTTATTGTTACAGGTGTGAGCAGAAGAATCGTTGTTACATTATCCTTAGCAAAAAAAGAAAAGAGCGCTAGGTTAAGAAGACCTTCAGAGATATTTGACGAAGGGAATATATAAGCCATCAGTCCGATGCGAAAAACATGACTGGCATTTAAAAACATAAGCTTTATTTAAAGAGGGTGACGTATTAACTCAGTGAGTTATCTAACTTACGGCCCTCACTCTAACTTTCGGCCCTCACGTATCGTATCTCAGGAGCGTACGTTTCACAGTCATACGAAAACTACTCTAATAGGAAGAACAAATCGTGACTCACTAAAAATGCGGACACAACCCCAGTGAATAGACACAGCAGTGTTATGAGTCGCCATACGTGTCCTTTGGAGACCTTGTAAGCCTGTGTAAATAGAGGTGGAAATTTGAGTTAGTTGAACCAAAAGTAATAACTAATAAACTACAGGCGCGGGTCATTTTTTCATGGTCTGGTAAGGGGAGGGTGGGTGTTTGTCTGACAACAAAGCTACAATACACGTAATGTTTTCCCATTTCAGATCACGTGTTATTCTCTTGAGAATAAGATTTGTTTAAGTTGTTTCCTTATTCATGTGTCTTCTCGTGCACAACCGTTAAAGAAAGAAATAATACTCTAGGGATTGGCACATGGTTGGAAAGGGGAAAACATTACGCCCAAAGTCAAGAGATCTATTACAGCCGTTCAAATTAGACACCTGGACCTCTCCCCTTGAGAGACCCTCATGCACAACCTTTAAACAAAGAAATGATACTCTAGGGAATGACACGTGCTCTGAATGCGAAAACATTCTTGAAGTAAAGATACCTGGACCTCTCCCTTGACAGATATCTCCATGATGTAAAATTATTGGTAAATTTACTCACCTTTAAAGCTACATAGTCAAAGAACCCACTTCTTGCAAATACTGCAACCAGAATCATCTAAAAAGGATTTAAAATTGTTTCACAATGGTTTTCTCACCCAATATACAACTATTATTTACCTTGTTTTTTTAACAGCACACACATTAAACATGTAATCAGTCAATTAGTGAGTCAGGTTGTGTGGCTTATGAAGCAAAAAAAGTCAGAATCGCTGTCTACTTACCATGCCAAACAGCAAGCTTAGTGTCTCCCACTGAATCCACATCAAGACAGTTTCTAACTTCGGTCTCTATCATGAAAAAAAAACAAGGTTTTTCAGGGTACCAGGACGTCTAGCTGCTACAGTATCTTAATTGGTTCTTAAAGACATAGCACAGTAAAAGTAGGGGAAGGGGAGACGGTTCTTTTCTTCCTTCTCCTTCAATTTGATTGCCTTGCCACTGAAAACAATCTCGGAAGCCTATCACATCCAGCTGGTTTTTGTAAAAGCTACTTCAGGTATCTTAACACCAACTCTTTGTAATCTTTATGTGTCTCAATATAATTAATCCTTTAAACTTTTGATTGATCCAGGGAAAGGGAGGGGATGGGAAGGAAGGAATGATGTCCTCTATCTTTGGTTTCTACTTCTCCCTCTTCATCTTCCCCAAAATTCCTATTACATTGATTGGTAAAATTCTCAGAGACACATTCAGTGAAAGGGAAGGGGTCAAAGTAGCTTTTTTTTCCCCCACTCCTTATTCTTCTACTATTGCCTATGATGATGCAACAGTTATACAATGTCATTTACTTGCAACCTATGATCATGCCGTGTACATGTTGTAGTAAAAGAGCTAGAGCTTTCTGTGGATATCATGCAATAATTAAATTCAATGTGTTTTGCACTCAATTACTTCATATCCAGTTGGTCTCAAGACTGCTCAGAATGGCTGTTGCTAGGGAACATGTAAACAAACTGACATGCATTACCTTATTGAGATAGGTCAAAACAGCCAGTGTAGAAAGTGCTCCAAGCATGGCTGCTGTAGTTCTGTGAACAAGCTAATAAAAACAAAGTTGAGGGAAAAGTGTCATTTAGTCTAACCTTTCCTATTTAAATGAGATGTCCTCTTTACAAAGTAAAAGTAATGCAATAAAATCTCAAAATTTTTTGTGTTGAATTTGAAGTTGAATTGACCTTTTTAGCTTGGACATAATGTTTTCCCATCTCAAACCATGTGTCATTCCCTTGAGTATCATTTCTTTATTTAATGGTTGTGCATGAGAAGAACATAAATACAGATAAATCTCAAACATAGAATGTTATTTCCAAGAGAATGACACATGGTTTGAAAGGGGAAAACATTTTGTCTAAGGTAAAAAGGTCTACTAGTCTTGTTTGTTATGTTAACTCCCTTGATTGCTATCAGTGGTTTCCTCCAAGAACTCATTTTTATTCCCCATATAAAAAATCATTACTTGAGTTGATTTTTACAATCTTGGGGGGGGGGGGTCGTGCTATAAATACCTCAAATATGATCAAGATGTACACTCCAATTAAGATCGTGAAGCCTATGGCAACCTGGTTAAAAATATATCAGGAAATAAACATTGAAAAAACGTTTTCTCCCCATCAGCAGTAATATTAATGCATGTCCCCATTGAATCAAGTGTATGCACCTGTAAATACTCATATTAGGACTCTCAGCCCCTCAGATTCTCAGCAGATCAAGGATTTTTTCTAGGTGGGGGGGGGGGGGGGCAAAATCCAGAATTTTTGTTTTAGGAGGGTTGAATCCTTTGCTCACAAACTCAAACACCAATAATGCAGTAGATATCAGCTCATCTAGGCAGGGTGGGCTTCCCCTGCACCGCTCCCCTAGATCTGCCCCTGGATTGGCTAGCAAAGTAATTGACTATAATAATAAGCAACTTTACCTGAGTATCTTCAGTTGTCGTCTCAYTGAAATAAACCACAGACATGGCTGTATAGAATTGTGAAGGGGACTCAAGCCTCAACACATATTTGCTTTCATTTGTCCTAAAAATAATATTTTATAGCAAAAAATGGAATTTATGACTGTGAAAAACTTGAAATACAAAGTGATGTGCAATCATAATCATTGTTATCCCATTGTATAAGCAATCTTATTAGTTGAATGATCGGTTTAATGCATGTGTCGTTAGTTCCATACTCTGACAGTTACTGTGTGATAAACATCTCATATGAAAATTACTCTGACTAAATGAATACCAAATATTATGATTATTATTTAGAAAAAGATACCTAGCAATACTCGCATTTCAATGACCTTGTATAGCACTATATCAAATAGGTAAAAAATGGGGCTATGCTTTTAAAACAACTATAAGCCATGTTTTGACCATGCATCACATGACTGATGGCCAACACTGCTGTCAATAGGCTGTCAGCCAATGTTGCCTAACATTCAGTCCACTGTTGGCCAATGTACAGCCAAAAGGCAGGTGATTTTCGACCGACATGTGTACGCTGGTAATAAAGTTACCAAATCAGAGCTTTTGTTTTATTTGAATTATTTTATATTGGATGTAAAGAAGGCATTAATGAAATACATTTGACTCACATGCCAGCACCTTGCATGGGAAACCTGTATTTTTTCAATACAGGAGTTTCTTCACACTCCCCTTTTGTTGAATTTATGTCCAAAGAAAAGTTCTTGGGCTGCAAAAGGAAATGAACAATAAACATTAATGAGTTACTTAAAACCATTCTTATTAATTAAGAAAAACACTGTCATGTTCTTAAGTGATTAATTATAGTAAATAATCATCACCTTTGGCTTAGAGAGAAACCCTGATTCTGTTGATGAAGCTATGCCAATTGTTACGAAATCCAAAGAGGATGGGTCTGAGACATCATCTAATTAATTCACAAGAAAAAAAATTGACAATGATCATGTATTGCTTTTCTAATGGGGGGAGTCAGAATGCCACCACTCCCTGCTCACCTCTGAGGTCCAGGGTTCAAATCCCAGTCACCCCATGCGAACATGAGCTGAGTTGGTTGGCTCTCTTTCTGACTCCAAGGGTTTTCCAGCCCTCCGTTTTCCCTCCCTACTCTCAAATCAACCCTAAATAATTCAAACTGGTTAGAGCTGTGCTCCGGTGTCATATATGGATCTGTATAGCGGCTGCCAGAGGCGCCTTCACATGCTTTCAGTTCGACCCCGTTGAGCTGCACCACTGCTGTACTTGTGGTGGTGATTAGAGATAGCAAATGTTTTTGGATGATATTTGAAATTTGAAAAATAATATGAGAAAATCAAAACAAGGAATTTAAATTAATTCATTATCTAATTTAATTTTTCTTTAAATCAATAGTTAAGATCAGCTACATGTAGAAAGATTTGTTGCTTAATATTGGTAGTTTTATAAACCCACAAAGTGACAACTTGTGGACAATAGTTCTTATTCATTGTGGTGCAATGTTGAGGATAAGATTCGTTGTTTGAGTTGTATCCCAATTCATGTGCCAAGCAGGCCCATAGCTAGGATTTTTGTTGGGGGGGTGCTAATTTACAAAAAGTGGACCAACCATATACTTTATTTTTTAAAAGTCCCATAAGACGCATAGGTATAGATAAATTATTAAAGTAAAATTGATTTTTTTTTGCTTAGTTTTATGTGAAAATATCATACCAGCCAAAATCTCACTTGCTTAAAAAGTGGACCTTTAGCTCGCATGGGGGGGGGGGGGGGGGCGCCCCCCCCCCCCCCCCCCCCCCCCACGAAAGGCCTGCCAAGTATCAAACAAATAAATAATAGCAAATGACAAGTGGTCTAGCTGGTTATGGGAAAACAAGTTTGCACCAAGATGAAATAAGGTTGATTCATTAGGATATCTCAATAGCAGCCACAATATATAGCCAGACAATTTAGGGTTGTACCTGTATTTTCATAAAATGGACCTTCTAATCTTACTGTTATGACCTCAGACTCTGAACTTATTGGAAAATCTGACAAAACAACAAGAGGATAAAATATATCTATAAGTATTAAGTATATTTATAATTGTATTTACATAAGTCATACCTAGTGGTATTTTATTTTATTTTCAAATGCAAAAATGTGAAAAATGAAAAGTGAAAACAAAATGTTACATCTCAGGTTATTTTATTAACTATAAATATATGATTCCTTATAATTTCAAACATAAAACTGTTGGCATTAGCATTATATGTATTTAATTTAATAACCTTGACTTGCATTCCTTGAAATGGACACTAGTTTATAGCGCTTTTCAGTCTCCTTTTTCGAAATAAAGAAACCCTGCAAGTGAAAAAAAATGAAAATAAAAAACCCAGCCATAATTGACAAGTACAGTATATTGTAAAAAAATCCCAAATATCAACTAACTAGCTTTATTTTACTGTTTGACACAAATAAAAAGCTTAGACAGCTAACTCTTGCCTTGAGGACACACTATATGCTAAATCAATTTTTGTTGTTTAAAGAATGTTGTTATTTTAAGGATCTTACCGCACATATAATACACCACAGGAAAAGAAAAATGATTTTGAATGACTTCAGTCTTGACCTAGAAGGAATGTGCTCGATTATTTTGGATATAGTTTTAGGGGAGGAGAGGGCCAAAAGGGGGGAAGGTATATATTACTATGGGAGGGTGGGTAGGGTTTGGTGTACTTTCTGATCGGCTAGCTAAAAACTGAGCTGGAAAAGGTATATCCTTGCTACACATCAAACTGCATACCAGTACTTTCTGGAGCTCCTAATTAAGCCTGGTCCATATATGTTAGCAAGACGCCTGCGATTTCACTTCAGGTATTACCTGGAATGCCATTTTAAAGATAAAAAAACCTTTGTTGCTGGCATGCCTTTTGAAAGTTAAGTTGTCAGAGATCAAGTCTGTATCTTCAACGTTAAATGAATATGGGAACATAGTCTGTGGTCATGATTGTCCCTGACTTGCCTGTGATGTAAAATTAATATGGAAACACAATCGGAGGCCAACCTGCAATGTTTTAGGCCACTATATTGATGCAACAACATTGTAATTTTGGGTTCTTTTTGCCGTGCTGGTATTCCATTTCTAGCCTGACCACACAGGCTATTCCATGCATTTCCATCATTGTAATGGCATCCCAGGTAGTATCCCAGGTTGCATCGCAGATATGTTGCCAATTACATATTGGAACCATGCTTAACGTGCATATATCTTAAATGATCTAATACTGCACAGAGCACGTATCAAGACCGATTTAATCAATTACTAATGTTAAGATATAATAATATCCTAACCAATGGTTATAAATTAATTAGACATTAACTTACTTGTACTTGTCACTGCAACAAGGTGCAAATTTAACATCTTGTCCATTCTGATCTTGTGGCCTGGACAAACCTTCTAACAATGGTGTCTTTTCATCCATATCTTTAATATTAAAGCTAAGGGTTCTAGAATGTTGTGAATTTTTCAAAGATGGTTCCCTTGAATTCGAATTTACTCGATTTACTATATCTGTCTCTACATCATGAAAAATATCAGTTCCGCTGTCTTCAGGAGAATGAAATCTGGGGCTTGAGGTACTAGAAGTCTCCTTTTCCGGTTGCATTTATTTATCTTTCTCTTACTGCTGAAACCCTAAAATCTAAAATCAATGTTTTCGTGAGGATGACAGTCATGTGATCAAATAAGTTGACGTGACCTAATGACCAAACGTTTACAAAGTGAAAGATTCTGATTCTAGATAACCTTTTTAAAAAAACAATTTTGTGGTTATCTTTGACTCAATCTATGGAGAAGTAAAAACTAAAAAATAATAAAAAATCGCATCGAAAATATGAAAGTTTCTTGTTCATCCGCATGATTACCGATGATGAAACAGTGAAACAAAGGAAGCCCAACAAAAGAGAAAGTAATATCCCAACATGCGCATGACTAAAGCAGTCCCGACGCTTACCCCTCACGGGCTCGGTTGTCGAAGGGAAGTTCCATCCAACATGGCCGGTCAATCTTTGCTTAAAAAAATCTCAATATTTACTTGATTTATGGACTTTGTGGTCCACTGATTACAACCATGGACTTACGTATATCCGCTGATGCGGACATCAAGCGACTCCGGGAGATGGTTCAAAAGCTGGAAGAGAAAAATGCCGGTCTAAAAACACACGATAGTCCTCGACTGGGCCGTGAATCAGCAGCTAATACAGGAACTAGATCGTATACTAGTGAGAGAATGAATGCGAACCCTGTAACGTCCAGAGTGGCTGTCAAACTACACTTAGATGATGTACCACTGATGAATTTAAGTGATGTCGACTCTGAAGAAGAAGATAGCTGGTGAGACTGATAAAACTATATTAATATTGTCATAATTTTCTCAAATGTTTGTTGATATTTCTAATAATAAAGTCGATATTCTCTATGTTTTGACATTAACTGGTTAGTTTACTTAAGAACCATTTCTTGTTCTAGGGATTTGAGCTTATGTGCATATGAATGTAAAAACATTGTTTACAAAGAACGTCCTTCGATCATAGTTAATTTATTTCGTTAAAAATTAGTTGTTTCAGCAATTTGATTGTAGTGCGAGTTTACGTTGGACTTCTTTATACCCTCAGAAATGATTCAAAATTGGAGATTAAAAGAAACTTATGAACACATATTTGGCTTTATTAATGCCAGTTTTCATTGAAATACTCCAAAGCTAAAAACTTCTCGGGTATAACGTGTTAGTTAGAAACTTCTAGACGTATAGTAGGGCTTGTTGGGTACTATGGAAATGCAGAGATTTTTAAACAATGCTTACTTTGTTTATTCAGGCCATAACCTCTTAGGACAGTCATATTTGTGTTGCTGATTGACACTGCAAATAGCATTTAACTTTAAGGTTTATAAAAGCAGTCATTTATGTGTTGTTGAATGACTTTGTAAACTTGCATTATTCCATTTTTTTGAATATTGATGACCGGTGTTTTTCATTATTATTATTTTCGATGGATCAAAATCATAAAAATAAATGTTCCTTGAATTGAATTTTGAATTTTTAAGCTAAAATTATAACCCCAAAAAACTTAACTTCTTGCTTAATTAGTTTGCATAGAATAATATTTCTTTAAAGAACATACAAGGAAAAGTAACTTCATTCAAACAAAATGGACTACTGCTTACAGCAACCTCCAAATTTTTGAAATATTAGATTGATGTCTTTTCCCCCAGGCTGTATATGTCACCTGTCCACCCTCCGACTCCTGCACAGAAATCAGTCAGTCCTTATAAATACCTTAAAGGTAGCATAGATCACCAGACTGATTTAAACAGAGTAAGAGGCTCTCTTATGGCTAAACTGGAATCTATAGCAGCTCAAGAAGGTATTTATTCTCATCACTCAGCAGTACTGCATTGGAATTGTCATTTATTTTACAGCTCRACATGCAAAAGTATGACCACATTATAATGTATTAATGTATTGACATACTTCTATACACGTACATGGGCTTCGGTATGTTAAGCTGACACATTTCAATGTGAAGCTGCATGGTTTTACCAAATAAGATGCATAAAAGCTCGTTTGACAGCAAAAAGCCTGTGTATAGAAGTATGCGTAGCTCTGTAATTATTACTCTTTGATTTTTTTTTTTTTTTTTGTGCTGTTACAGTACTTAGTGGAAATAATGTTAAATTAGTGTTAAATTGTATTTTTATTGTATTAATACAATAAAAATAAGAAAATAAAATGATTTGGTTTTTGCAGCGGGAGGTAAACCAGAGGAGCTAGAGAAAACTCTTGAATCCAGGAGAGAGTCAACATTCAACTCTACTCATATGTAGAAAACTGAGTCCAGGAATCAAACCTGGGTCGCTTTGGTGAGAGGCGAGCACTCTCAATGCTTTGTACCCCTGCTTTCCTAATAATATTATAATGCTTTCATAATAACATTCTAATAAGCAACTTCGTTCTTGGAGGGTATGAAACATTATACCTTTTTATTTTACCTGCACCTGACTGCGAGAGAGCCATCACGTGGAGGGGCGGGCATTGGTGGTTTGGTGGGGGGGGGAAATTGGTTGAGGGACAGAAGAAAAAGTTCTATGTTGTTCTTTTGACCTTTGATCTGTCCCTGTCCGGCTGAATTCCTGATGCTCTGTTTTCGTGTGGCGGCTCTCTTACAAATATACACTCTCATATTTTTGATTTTGTTTTTAGAACTTTCAATTTACATATTTAGGATGATCTATTTTTTGCTTATTATATAGTCTCATATACACCTGGTTGCGGGAGGGTCGTCGCGTGGGGGAGGGTAGGGGGTGGATGGGGGGTTGGAGGGGGCATTGATGGTTTGGCGGGGAGGGGATTTGATATGTATATATATTTTACTATTATTTATTATTATTATTCTATTTTGTATATATTTTATCGAGGGCCACCTGAAAATTATCATTTATGGTAACGGTGTTACCCTGTCTAATAAAGTTGTTATTATTATTATTATTGGTTGATCATGCTATTTTGCTTCCCCACTCCCCCCTCTCCTCTTCAATTTCGAAACGACTAGTTAAGATTATAATGCAATATGGCTTCAATTAATTTTGTTCATTTATGGTTGTTCTTAGAGTCCATCTCTCGACATGATCATCAAGAGCATCAAACAAGGGACAGAAAATCATTAGATATGAACAGAACATATAATGTGGATGAAAGTACTATTAATAAAGATTTTGAGGAAGAGATTGACTTACAACCCTTGAATATTAGTGGCAGTGGCACTTGTAAGTGGTTGRACTCTTGTCTCCCATATCTTTTCATATTTTATCTTTCTATTTTTTTCCCATATCATATCTTGAAGTCAGCTTATACTTACTTGACAGGGAATTATTTTTCACTTCATTTAAAAGTAATTCGAAAAACTGCCATTGAAATGGAATAAAGTTTTGGAATACATGTAGGCCATCTGCATTTTRGCATCATATGCTTCCACTACCAGAGTCCTTTGTGCAATTTCTTTTGTTCAGTTAAATAATATTGTCTTGCTATTCTCAAAAGATAATAAAAATTAAGATAAGAAACAACATTCACAAAGAATTTTCTATAGTGATGCTAAAATGTCATGCAAATAGACAATTGGAAACAGGAAAGTTTTCAATCAAGAGTTAAAATGATATTATACGAAAGAATGATTAATACAGTATACAATAATGATTATTAAAAAAATTTTTTTACCAGATCCTATAAGAAGAAGAGGTGCACCAATGGGAGTGACTCCTTCTAAACCACCTCAAAGTAAGAATCTTCTGTTTATTTTTGTTTTATTTAAACTTTGCCTATGATAGGAGATCAATTTAAACCCACAACAGCATGGCCAATAATTACTGTGGACCTAATTATGATTTTCAATGTTTTATGTAATATGAGGTTGACATTCACCCTTTGTTATCACACCCAAGTGCTATTGTCTTTATTTAATATGTTTAATATTTATTTAACATATTTAAACTTTTTTTGTTTCTAATGACCAACAGCAAAGTTGTATAAAGCATGGGAAAATATTTCATTAGGAGATGATGACTTGGATGATGATGAAGAAGTTGATGAAGGTATATTCATCTTTCTTACCTGTGTTTGGTTCTTGGTTTTGTTCATTCATCCAACCATCATTCGTTCATTCCATCCAACCATTGTTCATTCATTCCATCGATCGTTCATTCCTTTCTTCATTCTCTCATTCATTCGTTCCTTTCTTTATTTGTTCGTTCCTTTACTCATTTGTTTGTTCATTCATTTGTTGTTGTTTTTGTTTGTTTATTTTTTTGTTTGTTTGTTTGTTCATTTATTACATATGTAATTTTTTTCAATATCTTTTTAAATTCATTTTTAAAATTTACTTTCAGCTCCTGTAGTAAGGAGAAGGGGAGCAAAACCTACAACGCCTGGGAGACAATCAATGCGTAAGTATTGTAATATCCCCTCATTCAAGGAGTATTAACTGTTACACTCACTTTTTTTATCAGTCAACCTGGGAGTTCTGGACTTTCCCATCTATATTGTTCCTATCAATAACAATGAACAATATCTGATCTGTGGTTCATAGGAGTTTTAGGAGTCACATCCTTTGTCATAATTAAATGACCCAGTCAACTGACTATAATTGAAGATGTCTAGGTCTTTGGCTCCTGTTTGTCAAATTTCCAGTGATCTGAATTAGCATTTTTGACTGATGGAAGCCAAAACCCTAGACTTCTGGGGAGGTGCTAGTTATGCAAATATGAAAATGGGTAAATAAATGATACTTATTCATTTGTCTCATGATTGAGGGTCATTTGTAGAGGACTGCAGCATTTTGACTGCAAACTGCTAGACTTCATCAGGGGATGGTGTAGACTGGATGGTGTGTCTCTTATATACCGCTCGTCGGATTATCTGCATCGTGATTGGATGATCGGATCATGTTCTTATTAGACGTTTTGTTGACGAGTCTCCACCCAGAGTGTTTCTTTATTGTTGGCATCATCACATCCATCCAAATGAAAATGGGTGTAATAATCATTTCAACTTTTTCTTTATATATATATTTTAGGATATCAAGATGAACAAGATTCTGGTGTTGTAAGACCAAGAGGATCTTCAAGTACACAAAATTATGATGATGAAGAAGATGATGATATTGATATTGAAAGCGGTAATTACCATACATACATTCTTGTTTGACCACRAAATATTTTGTACGTGGTTACAATAGAATTCAAGATGGCCACTTTATCATTAACCCTTTCACTACTACGCGGCCAACCAGAAATGCTACATTTTTCCTACAGTGGCCAAAAGCTGCCAGCAGAAATTCATTTTTGTTTTTCAATTATCTGTACCCTAGGACATATATTTTTCATTTTGATATTGAGAAATAAAAAACACCCTAATTATGTTCCAGGAAGAACCTGTGTTGGACACTTTTAGCCTCTAGTAGTGAAAGGGTTAAAAAGGTCTATTGATAAATGATCAATTTATAGGAATTATGTTTTAATTTGTATTCCCCTATTTTGTTAAATAGCTCCAGTTGTAAGAAGAAGAGGAGCAGGACCAAGACCTATTAATCCAACCGCTCAAAGCATTGCAAGTAAGTATAAGTACTTATCAAACTCATTAATAATTCATGAGGAAAATCTGTTACAAAACTGTGTTCATTTGCATAAACTTTAAGTTGGATTTTCTTGGCCAAATTCACTTTAATTTTGAAAATTTTAGTGAAACACAAAGGAACTAACCTAGATGTTTGATAAGTCACATGACTGTGAAAAGTTGGTGCCATAAACGTGCCATACTGTGACCCTGATGTTTTCTAGAATCTTAATTGGCTGGTTCTTTTCTCGTGAAATGTGATTGCTCTGACAGTGCTGTAACTTTTCCTCTGCTATGTTCATGCCATGTTTCGGGCATTTAATTGGATGTAGAGTAAATTCCGTGTTTGTGCCATGAGCTTTTCACACTCATATGAAAAAATGTTCTATCAGTCACTGTATAAATTGGTCCAGCACACTTACTTCATATCAAAGCCAAATTTTATTACAATTTCAACATCATGGTAGCGACGTAAAGTCCAGTTGCTGCAGAGTGTAGGGCAATATTGCTCATTTTTCTGCAACAATGCTGGTCATGTAGAGTTACAAAAAAGAAAAGTTTCCCTTACTCTCTATGCTTTTGATCATTCTCATATTAAAAAGTGCTAAAGTAATAAATTATTTTATTAGATTATTACGATTCTAGCAACCAAAGTTTTATTTTTTTTGGAACTCAACATACAATATCATTGTATTGAAGGTGCAAGGAAAATTTTGAAAGCTTAACTTCTTATAATACAGCTTCTTTACTGTTAAAGAGAAAATACTAAAACATTTTAAATCTGTTTTTTAATAGAAATGCCTGATGATGATATTCCTGTAGTTACCATGGTGAGGCCAAGAGGACAGTCACCACAGCAAAACTATGCAGCTAATCTTCCCAGCGATGATGATGAAGAAAGCAATGAAGGTAAAAAGTGCAAAAGTTGGAAAATAAAGTTTCTTAGGTCCAGTTGTTCACATCTTTATTAGCATCAAGCATGATAACCATGGCAACCAATAGCTACAATATAAAATCCAGGGTTATCACTCACTCTAGCTTTATCAAGTCATGTCTGGTGGCAGTGATATCCTACAATCACTGAAAATTTACAGGACATTTTGCTTTTCTTCAATAAACATATAGCCCCAGTTAGAAGAAGAGGAGCAGCCAGACAATCATTACCTCCCAGTAGAATAAGCACAGGTATAAATATTGTATAAATAAATATTTCCCTTTTTCAGGGCTTAAAATAGTGGCTGGACATCTTTAGCAAATTAGTTTTAGCTAGGTAATACCTCATTTCTGGCTCTCAGCATCGTTGCTGGTCATAGTGACTGGCAAGGAAATGACCGGACACGTTCCAACTCTGGCCAGACATTGTCTGATGCCCAGTTGTTATTTTAAGCTCTGTATTTGAGACCACTTTTCTCTTTCTTGAAAAGTATCCCATTGTTTACTGGTAATAAATGTAAATGTGACTCAAACAAGTACATGTATTATGACTCCTAAGGGAGTGATAATGCTCTAAAGTATAAAGAAATTGTACCTTCCCATATATCAGAACACAAATGATGGTGTAAATGATGAGGATGATGATGTCTTTGAATTGAAAATAATTGATGATGATGATGATTATGTAGATGATGATAATGATGTATTTGTAATGGATGTTTTATGATGATGGTGAGAATAATGATAATGATGCTGCCAGTGCTGCTGCTGCTGGTGATGATGATGATGATGAGGCGGATGAGGATGATGATGTATTTTACAAGGATTGCGTGAGTGATGTTGATGAAGATGGTGATGGTTTATTACTTATTCGTGTGTGGGGTTTTCTCTCTCTCTCAGGATCACCACAGATGGTATGGCAAGGAGATGATGATAGTGATAATTCTGGTCCAGTCCGTCCAAGGAGACGTGCAGCACCACAGAGTATATATCGAGATGATGCTGATGTTGAAGTTGACAATCAAGGTGTGTGGGTGTTTATTACATGTGTCCCTTCATGGCCATTGTTGCTAAAAGGATAAACGGTATCTTATATTAGATTACCGTAAATATAACATTGGCGCAGCTCAAAGGATCAAACTGAAACCATGTGAAGAAAATGCCGCTATATTCCATGTATGCCCCATCCCACACCACAGCTGTAATTAGTAGGAATTAGTTAGGAGAGGTTGAGGAAAAAAACCGAAAAACTAAGTAATAAAAAGGATCGAAAAAAACAAACTTAGTAGTTAGCGATATCAGCCCAAATGAGGATGGGGTCCATGCCGGAAATGAAGCCCATATTTACAGAGATTGAGGCGAAACGAATAGTGTGGTGTTAAAATGCCATTTCAGATTGTGTATCTATCTTATACTGCTGTCATTGTTCACTTTTTCAGCTGCTGTTGTACGAAGACGTTCACCCGCCTCTCCTAAGCCATCGACAGATGACAGCCTTGTCGTAACTGCAGGTTTGAAAAAGAATCTAAATTTCTACCTAAACGTGGTTATTGTAGGCAGAAAATATTCTGCTTATTAATAATGGTGTATATTTCCGTTTTCTCGTGTAGTTCGCCGCCGAGGAGCATCAGACAATCAAGTCAGACCACGTGGAATACCCACCCTTCAACAAGGAGGAATCCCAAGTATGTGCAAAAAAAAAATGATTGGCTCATTTTAGTCTTCCCTCTGCATTTATATATCTATAATTGGTATATTTCATTTATGTAGAGATATGTTGCTTGCGTAACAAAACTAAAAATTCGTTATAGTTATATGTACCTCAAGAATTATACTAGAAAACTTTGTTGAATTTTAAGAGATAAGTAAGAACTTAGCATAATACAAACAAAATTTTGTACACAAATATTTGGCCTTTTGTATTCAGCGATGCCGTTAGAAAGGTCACTGTGGTACGTTACGTTTTCCCTCAACCTTATGCAACGATTCTTCCTATCTATCTCTTTAGCGCCATCAAAGGGATCAAAGGCATCTCGATTACGCGTTTCCACTGATGCAGAGATCAAACGTCGCAGTTTACCACAAGTACCAACAAGCAGTCTACAGTACCCCTCATCTTATTCAGAAAATCTAATTCCGCCAGGTGCTAAAGCGAGAGTTCGTTCTTCTTCGCCTGCTGGAAGACTGGCAATGAAATCCGAGGCTCCTGTTGTACCTCGACAAAGTAAACTAGTAACCCCAAGGTATTTGTCCTCAGACTTAATATGCTTTGTTCATTATTTATCTAAACTAAAACTCTACGCGCAAAGAATTGCCCTATAACACTATGACGTCACATCAAAACAGACTATTGTTTTARCGCTAAGAATTATGGTTGCTAAATGGGGAAAGGATGACAACGACACAACAAAACGACACGATAAAATTGAATTTACAAAACGTAGAAGGAAGGAAGGACAACATAATATCATTTATATCGAAGGATAAACATTGACACAACATATATGGAAACTAGACAATTTAAAACCAAAATTTCGTAGAGAAGGAAGATTTAGTCGAAATTTCCTTTGTTTAATCGATTCTGTCCCCCACTGTAAATATGCTGTGACGTCATATTGTTATAGGGCAATTGTATGTCAAACTTTTTGCCAAAGACGTATCCGCTATTAGTGTACTATAATTGGTAAAAACAATTGGGCTGTGCTATGATAGGTCGAAATCCCTCTACATCTCATTCCATAGTGACTCCATCTTACGTAGGGATGCAACTCTTTATTAAATCATTTTCTCTTTTATTTCAGACGAATCCCAACACCGCGAGCTTCTAATTCATACTACAGTACTGGTAACGACCAGAGTTGGCAAGATGGCTGCTACTAAAATATAAATGATTTTATCAGCTGTTCAAGTGCAGTACTTCAAGTACAGCTCACCAAGAAAATCGCCTCATTTGGGTAAATAGTGCGCAACGAATGGTTTAAGAAAAAAATAGGACATGCCTACGAGTTCAAGTTGAGTTCAAGTTGGTTACGAAGAAAATGGAGGTCATTCTTCAAGTACGATCAATCCTCTTTAGTAAGGAAGGGAGGGAGCCTAGTGTCCCTATTTGAAAGGTAGCCTTACTTAATTAGTGAATAAGTGCATTCTGGATTAAGTGCCCGTATATAAGAAGGTTGTCCGTATTATGGAGGTGTCCGTACTGAGAGAGAGTTTCGACCGTGCTTTTAGTAGTTTAAACAATCTTAGTCACTAATGAAAAATAATTCTCAGCTTTTCAAAAAAGAGTAACGTTTTAAATTAGTTACTTAGATGAAAGGCATCAAAGAAATGCGATGAAATATTTAATTCGTAGTACGTTTTTAGCAACAATAGAATTTTTTTAAAGACAGAAAGGGAAATAAGAAACAATCTTAGTTCCCTGCTAGCAGAGCCTATTTTCCCTTTGTTTTGGTTGATAGACTCTGCCGATGTAGGACTTCCTCCCCGCCTGAAAGAAGGGAGAGAAAGAGAAGAGAGACTCTGCTAGCAAGGAACAATCTTAGCTACTTTTACCTAGAACTGACATATAGTTAAATAGTTATTTTGTACATTGTTATTTAATTTTGATGTCGTTAAACAGTGCTATTATTAAACAAATTAGTTCCCAACAAACGATATAATCAAACCCCCCCTCTAGGGGTAGGGGTGGCTGAAGAAGCATGTTCAGTAAAACCTGAGTGAAAGGGTACCATGACCTCTAATATATTAAGATTAAATATGCTTTCGTGAGCGTGAGCAGTTATCACGATGAAATAAGGTTTTGTTTAAGGCTTTTAACGAATTTTAGAAAGTTGCGTTGTGTCCCGTTCGTTGTTTTTTTACCACAGGGTTCCCTCTTAAAAATGCGTCCACAAAAAAAAGCGTTTTAAAGACAACACAAACAAATATTTGTTGTAGTGGAAGACTTTGCTCTTCACTTGTGGCAGACCCAAAATTATTTCAAAGTTTATTTGTTTTGTTCTTGTTTTTCATCTTTCTTTTACCAATAAACGGATTTCAGTAATCGATGAAACCCGTGAAATTTGTGCGCAAAAATATGGCGTCACATTTAAGAAGCCAGACATATAATATTTGTTAAATGAATTTTTAAGATAATTATTTTATATAAGCTAAAAGTGCATGGGTGTTAGAGAACCATAATGTTTTACTTCAATGCCAGTTTTGTTATAACACGACTGAGAGCCAAAGTAATTTCAATAAACCTCGATATTTCGATTTCAGAAATAGAACCCAAAAGAAGGTATTATTTTAATTACTGATTTGGTTCTACCGGGGATTACTGAAATGACGATAAAAATTAAACATTGAGAAATAAGAGGGTTTGTAACATTGGCTTAGGGAAGCGGGCGAACACCATAGTCTAAAATTCTTTTTCCATTTTATCATAGACTAGGAAATTATTTTTCACACGAAAAATGGAAAATTTGGGAGTTATCTTATTAAATGTTGGAGTAACGAGCGAACTGAGGTACTATACAAAATTAAAAATTAACCTAAAGCAAGGATGACTGTTAAATATGGTTTCCTTTCTTTAGAATTAACATGGTGCCAAGAAAATTTATCTCACGAATCTTGCTACGCCAATGGTTTGTAAATATTGTTTGAAGTGTTAGCACTTGCCAGCAACATTGGCCTGGCTGCACCTCAATTCGAGTATTAGTAAAATAACGACTACCTACGAAATAAAGAAACATTAACGACAAAGTGTTTATAAAGTCGTCTTGTAGAAGGTGTGTTAATCATACTTTATTTCATCTAATCTGCACCTGTGCTCCTCGTTATGTTAATATGCTGCCCTGGGCGTATTTAGAATTTTTCAGGGAGGAGGTGTACATGTACGTTAATGTCGTCGGAATGCCGAATGCCAATGCTTGGGAGAGATGTTTTTCCATGTCAGACAACGTGTCATTTCCTTGAGAATAAGATTGTTTGTTTGAGTTGGATTCATATCCATGTGTCTCTCGTGTAAATCATTAAACAAAGAAATAATATCCTAGGGATTGACAAGTGGTCTGAGATGGACAGGGCGGGAGGAGAGAGTCTCTGGATATGGCCAACATTTTATGCCCAAGCTAAATATGATAATCTTTATTGCGAAGTCCAATTTTCTAGCCACCCTTTGCCGTTTGGTATAAGCATTTCAGCTTGTGACGCCAAGTTAAACATTACTTAAAATTTGGTACCGGAACTTTTAAATAGAGGGCCAAACCAAGATACCATTTTACCCGGGTCATTTGCATAAACATTTTTGGCGCCAAAAGTAACTGCGCCTGCACACCAAAAGACCAGCAGAGGAACACAAAAATCAAAATGGCGTCTTAGTTTCTGCATGAAAACAAAATACCTGAAAATTATGGAGATATTCTCACTGAGGAGCATAAAAGACGTCGTCTTTATACCTTAAATGTAATCCTTACTCTATTGACTCATGGCTGACGAAGAATTAAGCGCCGAAGACCTTCGGGAGAAGTTGTTTCATACGTTCCGAAATCGCGGTGTCCTTGATTCTCTTAAGGTTTGTTTATGAGAAACATAAAAAGTTTGAAGAAGAAACTGTCATTAAGCCATAATTTTGATCATTTCTGCTAGGATAGTGCATTAATACCAAATTAGAAAACAAATAATGTAAAATGACTTTTAAAATTATAAAAATAAGGGTTTTTGTACTACTGTACACTGTATAAAAGCTAGTACACATCAAGAGTTCAAAACTAGAGCCCCCTCTTGCGTTCCTTCTTTCTTTCTTTTAGTCTCAGTTAAGGAATCGTTTGGTGACTGAGCTGCAGCAAACAGCCAAGGTTAATCTTTCTAATGGCAAAAAAAAGCCCCCAGAAGAATCATCTTTGTTCTATCATGCAGCCAATAGTCTAGTGGTTGATCACTTAGAGAGATGTAACTTTGAGTATACACTGTCTATTTTTCTTCCTGAGAGTGGAACCTCTAAAGACAAGGTAAGAATGATTTCTAGTGCTGATATCTAATTTATAATGTGTGATAGTTGGGTTAGTGGAGGGGAGAHAACCCCTTGAATGTGATGTCAAAGCAGTTCAATTTGGAGGACAAAACRAAAGAATTCAATCTCCTGTGATCTGAATTGGATCCCTTTTGTCATGTCCTCCGAATTGAGCTGCATTCCGACATACTGCAAGGAGTCTATAGAGATATTGATATGTTGACCAGAGCTCTATTACCTTTTGAAACAAAAAGGGTTTATTTGTGTCCTGACATCAATGTTTGTAAACTGTGAATGTTGCTATGGCGATAGGAGATTCTTGAACCGAATTGAATTACAGAGTTGATAATGGGATACTGATCAAGCTATCTGAGAAATTCATCTTAAAGGGTTATGGGATATTCAGTTCCCATTCAAATCGCACTTTCATTTACCCTCAAATAACGAGAGGATATTTTTGATATCAAAGTAAACTTTGTTTAGGTATTGATGTCATATTTCAGGCTGACTCTCCCATCATGTCATAGATCATTTCTGTAGTGTATAACTTAGCTTATTTAATTGTTTTTCAGCTGTTGACAGTTAGAGACCTTCTACATTTACTCAAAATTGACAAAGATTCTCAATTATATAAATCACTGGTAAGTGAGTTAAGATGCATTGATACATGTGGGACACAAAAGTAAAATGATTCCAGGACTTTGGGTCATTTGTGAAGAAAGTTGGTTTCCCCACCCTCCCACCCCAGCAAAAATCAACCTCTAAATTGGAATTGGAACTCTGCAGAACCACTATAAAGTCCCATTTTATTTCATTTTTTTAAATGTTTGCCTCTAACTGCTGCCTAGATGAGGTACATTAATAAAAATAATAATATTTTTTAGTACTTATTTTGTGCACATTTAGCACTTATTACAGTCATACTGTACGTATGATAAATGTGCAGTATAACTGTATACATCTCAAAGAGAATTCATAACCTTTTTTGTTTTATAGGAATGTTCTTTGTCTAGCAAGATCAAATCCAAAAGTAAGTTAGTTAACTTTTGTTTCCAAAAAAACTGTTTTAAATTTATAACTTAAAACAATTCCTGGGCATAGTATTGAACTGGATCCATAGTGTACCAAGTATATAGGAAATGAAAGCGATTTCAGTTCTTAACTTAACAGCCAGAGACAGGAGAGCCTTGCATRTTATAAAAAACAAAATAGGAATTAGGAGATTAGTTGCCTATTGCTAGGCCTGTCGCTAGGGGTGGTTCGATGGTTCAAACAAACCTCCCCCCTCCACCTTTGTAGGAGTAAGAAATAATGTTTAGCGCTATTTTAGTTTTTCAAGAAAAGGCAAAGCTAAGTTTGGTAGAAAAATGAAAAGTTATTGTTACTTTTAAAGACCAAAGGTAAAGTTTTTCTTCCAGGTTAACAAACTGTTTAAAAATGGACCAGTTAACAGCCAGACTGTCAAATTACTTTTTTAACATCAACAGGCTTTCTTTGGGAAATAATGTCACAGCTTCTATCCCAGCATGGCCAAACGACACAGAGTAGTATGGCAATACAAACAGAGGAGTCTGCTTCTATAAGATCTCCATCTATTGGTATGTCTTTGTAAAATACAACCATTTGTGATGTGTGATTCTGGCCAATAAATTGAACCCAATTGATTGAGGTTAACAAAATAATTAATGTGGTTGCTTATAGATATTGTATTTTTTTTTCTTCTACATGTAAGCTGAAAAGCTACAGTTTATTGATCAAGCTTTCTCAGAACAAGCTGAAAAGGAAAATGAAGCATGGGGTTCACAAGCAGAACAGAAAATAGCTGAATTCCAGAGAAAATATGACGAGAGAAAGAAAGCTGAACTAGAGGCAGAGGTGTGTACTGTACATGTACACTGTAAATGTAGCTGTAAGGGAAACTACGTAGCAAAATATTGAAGCCATTACAGCACAACACCAAAAGTATGACCACATCTAATGTATTCGTATACTTCTTTGCATGTACATTAAACTGACGCATTTCATTGCAAAGCTGGCTGGTTTTACCAAATGAAGCGTGCAAATACTTGTTTGGCAAAAAAAAGCCAGTGTATAGAAGTACTGTATGCAAATACATTAAAATGTGGTCATACTTTTGCACTTTGCTCTGTAAGCATATCAAATTTCAATTTACAATTAATATTACAATTAACTAAGAAAGCTTAAAAAGAAAGTTATTTGGTTTTGATTTGGGTTTATTTTACTAAGATCAAGCAATACAAGGCTTCAGCACTTGCAAGCATGCGCCTTGAAGAGAAAGAAAGATTTCAAAGAGAAATAAAGATAGCCAAAGAACAGGTGAAGTACAGTGTTGCCATTCTATTTGTATGTGACAAATTATCTTTACCTACATGTACATGTTTAAATTATTTAATATTAAATTAGCCTGCTTTGCAGACTTGATTTTTATTACACTCRGAAATCTTGCCAAGAAATACTTTATTTTTAAATATTCAACTGTTTTTTGGTGAGTTCTCTGAATATAACAAAGTTGAGTCTGCAAAGCAGGCTAAAATTTAATAAGAACAATACGTTTCCCTTGTCCATTCATTCCTCCCCTTCCTTTCCTTTCTTTCCTTCTCTCCACTCCTCCCTCTCTCCCTGTCCTTTTTTTTTTTCTTTTCCTGTTTTCCTATCATAGATGCAATATAATAAAAAAAATCAAACTCCTTAAATAATGGTCATGTTTTAAATCAATAGATGGAAAAAGATTATTCTTTGAAGGCTGAAATGTTACGATTAAAAGAAAAGGAACTTACTGATCTACAGTACCGACAGCAAAAGGTAAATGATTGTTTATATAATATATAAATTCCAACTTAATCTGTGAGCTACTGTAGCTGTTCTCTGACTTAGATCAGCCTAAGGGCTGTTTAAGACAAGATCAAGGAGGGTCTAGCAGTAATGAATTCACCTCTTTGGGGTTTTGGGTTTGTTTCCTGGATTTGACATCACATAATATGAGTAGAGTTTTTTGGGTCAATCTCCTTTGATTTTGTTCTTGAAATTTTCTCTTGGTTCTTCAGAATTACAGTATAATTTCCTCAACTTACTTTATTTGGATTTGATCTGTTAGTAGAGTACAAGTAGAGTTTTTTTAGGTCGATCTCCCTCAATTTTTTTCTTGAGTTTTTCTCTGGGTTCTTCAGAATTACAGTATAATTTCCTCAACAAACTCCATTTGGATTTGATCTGTTAGTACACGTAGACTGTGCACTGACTTTGATCAGCCAAGATATTGTTTCAGGGCTCAATAAATTTGATTTATCATTTTAGATATCTTTTCTTTTTTTTTTTTTTTTTCAGATTCAAGAGGAAGAAGCATATAGTCAGAGACAAAATATCCTTCAAGAAATGCAGACAGCAAAAGATCAGGAAAATGAATTCAAGATGAGACAAGAACTTCACTTAAAGTGATAATATTATTTCATTCCATTTACCATTTCAAGTCATTTCAAATGCATATCTTTTAATTACCAAAAATGAGGTAGACACCACAATTTATTGACTGCAATTTGGCCAGCATGCAAATTTGGCATCAAGGTCTAGATTAATGGATTTCATTTTGTTGTATATTTAAAAGCATTTGATTTTTCTACTCTTGAAAATGTTTTTATTAAATAAAGAATTGATATACAGGACTATACAATTAGAAGAAGAAAGGCTTAAGAATGAAGCTGAGAAAATTAAAACCAGGGAATTMGCTCTAAAAGATGAGGAAAAGAGGTGTCATCAGAAAATTGAGGATGAAATTCAAAGGTAGGAACCATGTGTTTTGGATAATCCAATCTCGGGGCACAAAATTAACACTTGCAAACTTGCAAAATGTGGGTGAAATTTTGTATTTAGTTAGTGACAAAAGATCTAACTAAGTTTTGGGAGTATGACCATAGTCCAGAAATTGAAGGACTGAAAAGTTTGGAACCCACATCAAGTAAAGCTTGTTATTCACTGCATCCAATAATGCTAGTGACTTTGAAATGTTTGCCTAATGAGAACAAAACTTACTAGCAAGGTTTTGCTAGTGGGCTTAAAAGTTAATTGTGTGTCCTGCAATCGTAGGACTACATGTATAGTGGAATATAGATGAAGTAATTCATGTACTAAGATCTCTTGGTTAAAAAGAATGGCATCTTGTTTTTGTAACTTAGATATAAATTGCAACACCAAGAAAGTTACCAAAAAAGACTCCATGATCTAGAATTAAGAGAGGCCCAGATAAAACGTAAGTGTGTTGCAGGGGTAAAGTTTTTTGATATCACATAATTTAGTGTGAGGTATTTGTGTTGCTCTCTACTGCTGAATTTCGAATGAATTTACTCATCTGATAAATCAGCAATAAGCCTTTCCCTCTTACATTTACCCTGACCTTCCAAGCTGCTTAATCATTGTACCCTTTCTCTGCCTTCAGTAGGTAACTACATGACCATGCCTTCAATTAGTAATTTTTTCGAATAAAGAAGGCTGATGTTTCCATGCCTTGACTTTAAAAATTAGATATTTACTGAAGTGTCTGGTCTTTCTAGCACTTTCACACTAATTGGAGACACTTTTCACTAGCACACACTACCTCTGCATTTGATGTTCTGTTCTGACTCTCAAAGAACCCTCATCATTTAGGAAGCTACATTGTATAAACCTATTTTTGCATGTAGAAGATAAAGAAAGTTTTGAGAGAAGCAAATCAACCTACATGGGATACTATGATGAATTAGAGGGGAAAAAAGAGCAGCTGAGGCAGATGCAGGTGTGTGTAAAACTACTATCAATAGGAAATAAGGTATTAAATTACTCCAGGGTAAGTATTGCAACATCATGGTAAAGTTGGGAAGGTTTATGTTCCTTGCACTATATTTTTGGTTAAAGAAAGCAAGGCAAAAAGATTTTTAAAATAAGTTTTTATAGCAAGACTTGCATTTTAGTAAGACCTGCATTAAAAGACCTAAAAGTATGACCACATTTAATGTATTTGCATACTTCTATGTAAATGCTAGTTGAAGAAAAAAAATTTCCCCTGAGAAACTGAATTCTTTCACATGTAAACCAAATTAGACCAAATTAGACCAGATTAGACCAGATTCAGTTATTCCTGCCTCCTGTCATGGTTGCCATAACATAATGATGCAAAGCCTGTATTTAGCAATTTCTGGTGAGGTTATCAACTTACTGAAAAACGTATTTGAATTTTAGAATCAGTTTGAGGCAGCCAAGTACAACATTGCTACTCTCCAGCAACAAAAAGACACACTGCTACAGAAACTAGATGAGGTACAGTTTTTTTAAGTGCTCTTTAGAGACCCTTTGTTATTCATTCACCCATCCCCTCCCCACCTGTGACTTATGAGCGATTAAAAACATACTGCAAATCACATCTCCATAGACTTGTATAACTTTGACAAACAGTAAAATTTATTTTATTAAATAGTACTCAGATGGAACCCAGGGGCTTAAAATAATGGCCGATCAGTCGCTGGTCATGATAACAGGACAAATTAGTTTTAGCTTAGTCATAGGCAAAGATTTGAATGGACAAGTCCCAGTTCAGGCATTGTCAGATTTGTCAAGACAATGGATATCCTCAAGTGATAGAGAACGTTTGCCTAACATTATACCAGTGATACTGACCTATCCTGCTTATAACCCAATACATCTTAATGCATAGGTAAGGGACTATAGAACAGTAAAAGATAATGAACAAATGTTACGAAAAGAGAAGGATGAGCTACAGAAGTAAGTACAAAAAGGATTATTGTTTAGCATTTAATTCTCTTCAATCAGAATACAAGAAAGCTATTATATGTTGGGCTTTATCTTCCCATAGTTTGTACATAAGGTTACTGCAATTCAACAAAAAGGTATTTCTAATTCACAACTTTTTTCCTTTGATAGTCGTCTGGAAGAACAAAGCAACAAAGACAGAGGTACCAAGACCACAATCAAATCGTTTATTTTTACTTGTCTTTTATATTAATTTTGTTGTAGTAATCAGGGGATAGCAGGTGTCCTAGGGCTGGGGGAGCGAGGTCAAAAAATGATGATTTGAAAAGAAAGATAAAAGGGATAGGTCTTCTTTGCTTTGGGTTTTTTAGTTACTTGGGGCTTTTCTGCTATCCCATCATAGCATAAAATATAATTTTTCTTTCAATTTCAACTTTTTAAAATGAAAAATGAAAAATAAAATGGAAACATCAATTTTCTTTTTTTTGGGGGGGGCCATCCCCACCACTCCCCTTGACTCCCTTGCTTGTACCATTGACTTTAACTAGAACCTAAATATGTTTACAGTTAATGAAGAAACCATAAAAGAGTTGAAAGAAAAACTATCAAAACCTTCTGCGGAACTGGTAAGTCTAACAACTCTCAAGTTCAAGTCAATAAAAAAACTTAACAAACTCTACTCGCATGAGAGTCCAGAGACAAGACCAATACCACTTCATCCCCTTTGATTCAAAACTAATTATAATGTAATTATCAGGAGGCGCAGAGACCAGGGGGGGGGGGGGGGGGGGTTTTGTGGTATAGTCCCTTCACCATCCCCCTGCCCCCATTTTACCTTTTCCTATACTATAATCTCTAATATTTTCCAATCTGATCCTGCCCATTTTTTCCCATAGTAGTCTCTTATTTCCCAATCTTGGCCCACACACACACTTTTTAGGCTGGTCCGCGGTCCTTGATTATTTGTCACAAGAAGATGTCATCGTTCTTTGTCTAATGTTTTTGATATTTCAAGGTTTCGGTGCGTAACGAATTAAAGGCGGTCAAAGACGATACCAAGAATAAGGAAAAACTACTTAAAGATAAACAACGAAAACTTGAAGCTAGATTACAACAGGAGGTAAAAGCAGGTTTCGTATGAGTGTGTAACCTGGTCCTGACTAACGACATAAGCGTTCCGTTCTTCTTATGCTTGTGCTTGTGCTTATGCTTCGCTGAATTTCCCAGTGATGATTTACGCTCTTATGCTTATCAGGCTCGTAAGAGCTCGGCACGTTAACGGTATGGAATATTGACGATATCATTTGAGTCAATCATAGCGCGCGAAATCCCTGCTTGCCAATGAAAATGCTTAGTAACGTTACCGTCACGGTCACGACACACAATACTGTCACGGTACGGAATTGACGACATCCTTTAAACCAATCACGGAACACTGACTTCCGGGTCTTAAATGAGAGACGATGTTTTTCCTTTGTGAAATAATTCGTTATACAAAATCATAATTGTTGCGCTCTGGTTGGAGAAAAACCGTATATCTGTACTTTTGCATTATGCTTCTCCGTACTAGATAACTTCAATACAGAAAACAATTTTATATTTTCTTTTTCAGAGTCAACGGTGTGCTGAATACCAAAGACTCTATGAAGAACACTTACTAAGACAAAAAGAGATGGAACACGAGCTAGATGACCTTAGAGCTGCCTTACACCACACCCAAACATGTTAGTAATATTAGGATTTTCTAAGAGTGCCTACCATATATTTATTTTTTCAAGGAATAGTCCCTTTCACAGTTCCCTGCGCCATCTTGAAAGGTAGCCATGCCCTTGCATCGAAGCAAGATGAACGGTAAGCATGCAATGATAGAGACCTTTTTTAACACCTTGGACAATTATTCACATGTCTCTATCATTGCATCGATGCAAAGATGGCGCAAGGAACTTTGAAGGGGACTATTAAACATGAATACTCAAGGCTTTTTGCAATAGTTTCGTCAACTACGAACAACATTGAATATGTCAATACAAATCTCCTTGTTTTGACGAGAACAATAATAAAACACGTCAGTCACTCCAGCTATTCTTGGATCTAGAATGACCAATGATCTATCTGCCATCTGCTAATATCGCCGTATATAAAATTTCTCGTAATGTCACCATTGAGTTTTGTTTGGGGACAGTATTGGGCCTCGGTTTCTTGCATATATTGATTGATTTATTTGCATGATTTTCTTCAGTCCTTAGGATGGAACTGGAACGCAAACGGATGAGCGAGGCGTCAGTGTGAGTATTCAATTTCCATCGCAGTTTGTTTTTCATTTATCAACTCCTTTAACCTTTGCATATGTGACATCATGCATCATGTATATGTGGTGGGTATAATATTGGACGGACTAGTATGCTGTCAAACCTGGAGATGCGTGCTTGTTATACGAGTTTATGGCTTGAGGATGACTTCATCTTCTCAGTCTTGTATATAAAT
Source organism: Actinia tenebrosa (assembly GCF_009602425.1). The sequence continues at coordinate 295,743 of NW_022259170.1, read as the reverse complement.
GCTTGCACCTCAATTACTGAAAACTTAGAAAACACGCACGCGTTGTGTGTGCAGCTATAAAGCATGCGTGGGGTGGCAGAATACGAGAGAAGTGTTAGGGGAAGTAATTCTCAAGTGTTCTGCTCCCCAAGTGCTTTATAATTGCACACAGCCCAGCAAGCTAGTTGTTTGAATGACGAAATAGAATGTGCGCGCATGTGCTGTGTGCTCTCATAATGCATGCGCCTCAAACCATTCAGAACGCAAGATTAATAACAGTCATTCTATAGTGCAGATTTTTGCTCAGCTCAGTGCTGCAATCGCGTGCATGAAGCATTATGAGGGGATTGGGATAGGGAGCAATAGATTTGCAATGGCAAGTAAGCATTATGGGAAGGTTAGGGTAGTAGAATGAGCACTTGTTTCATTTTTGACAGGTATTGCGGTGAACAGAGCAAGCAATGCAGTCGCAGTTATTAATYGAAAGATCAGTTTGTCACACTTCTTCGTTTGTTTATCGATGTAGGTCTGATATACACGATTTAACTTTGCCCAGCCCTCCCGTCGAGCCAATCCCAGCAAAGACTTCAATTGCGTTTGCCCCGAGAACAAATCAACAGGACTCTGAAACAAATAGCTTCATGAATGACACAGCAAATACGCAGGAGCTGATCGCTAATACTAAAGACATTTTTGATAAGCTGGAAAAGAAAGCAAAGGTAAAATATACTTTAAGCCTGGTTTTTTCATTAGCAAAGCAAACAAGCATAATGATACAGCTATAAACAGGTTGGTGAAGGTTTTGTTGCAGCTGCATGCTGCATCTTGCATGCTGCATCTTGCTTACTAAGCTTGAAATGTTTTATATTCATATGTCAAAGAATCTCAGCACAGAAGGAAATATGCAGGAAAAACATGGATATAAAGTTTAGGAAATCATTATATCGTTGTGACCTTTTGCTTATTGAATTCACATCACCCATAGTGCAGTTTGGTCTTGATATGCAATATGCAACAAGACCTTCACCAACCTTTTTTTTTTTTGAAATAGCTGTATACGCAAACTGATTGTTTTTTTCTACCCAAATATAAAGGGGTTTACTAACTCGAAGGACTGCGTTTGTATATGTCAGTTTTCGTTGTGCGTCGTGGTGGAAACCAGGCTTAATGACCCATTTTCTATTTGATTTTAGCTTATTAGTGTATAAYTTAAAAGGCGCTTTCAACAATAATGTTTCATTGTTAATGACAGTAAACCTTTTCAGTTTGGGTGTCATGGTTCCCATTCTAGATCATGCCATTCCCTTCCTTGTTTGAATGTATCTTCTCGAGCCTTATTGGTAAACAATACTCAAGAAAATGACACGTGATCTGGGTAAAATATTGCTGACTTACAATCTTAAATTGAACAGGATTTCGAAGAATCATATCGGCGTTTTCAGTCACGTATGAAGAACACAGGACTGGACCAGTTTACAAGCTTGCCTCCGGTGTCTTTGGACCGACACACCTTGCAGGGATACCCAAATCGCCAGGCAGAAATCATAGACCCACATCCTTCATTAGGGAAAGATACGAATATTGATAAAGCAGGTAAGACTAAGGTCAAACTTCACATGAGCCGAACCTAATGACATCGAAAACACCGTTTTGTTATCCGTTGTTTCAATTACGTTCGGCTCGTGTGAAAGTCGACGTTTGACCTGAGTGTTAAAAAAGTGTCTTCTCTTCTCTTCTCCTCTCCTCTCCTCTCCTCTCCTCTCCTCTTCTCTAATTAACTTCACAGATATTGCACACAGTTTTATTGACAACTTTCAAATCTTTTATTCTTTTATTTTACACATTGATCCATCCATCAATCTAATTTTTCATTCTTTTTTTTTATTATTATTATTTATTTATTCACTGATTTCTCATTTCACTCATAATTCAATTGAGATCAATCAAACAATTTTGTAATTATTTGCTGGGTCTTACTTGACGTCATTTTCTGTCTTGCGGAATTTTTCATCCTCTAAATCGCAAGTTTTCAATAAAAATCTTTCTGGCTGACTTTACATGGTGGTCAGTGTTTGACCATCACTTGGAGGAAATAATGAGATTCACAGACTCTTATTGGCTGATTTAAACTCAGCAATAGTCATTCCGCTTGCTTTAATTATTCTATTCTTTATAGACGAGTTTGTTCCGCTATCATGGATACCAGTCACCGAGAAGAACGCTGCTAAAATGCCCGAGTCTCACGTTACTGGTGAGCATTTGGGTGGTTCTCTCGATCCTTTACATTTCCCCTCCTCTCTTCTGCCCTCCACAAGACGAGGCAACAACACCGACAGCCTTACGAGATTCTATTCGCTGCCATCTTTTGGTGTATCAGAAGTCACGCAGAACTCTTCAGCCCCTAGGTAGGATTTTAATATAACAGAAGTACAAAAACATTTGATTTGATTTGATGGAACCCGTTAAAATGCTTGGGGGAGGGGAGAGGCTAGAGACTAAATTCCTTTCCTATAAGGGTAGTTCTACTTAACTTTACCATTGTTTTGGATAAGTTTACACAAAATGCAAAAGTGCTAGGGGGATGGGGATGTCCCCATTCCGAGTGGGAATAAGGGAGGTTCTTCTTTCCTTAAGAGTTTAACTCTACCATGATTTTGGTTTCAGGTTAAAATCATGCAACAATATTGTAACAGTATTTGTGTATTATCTATGGGGGGGGGGGG
>NW_022259170.1:257704-292901 GCF_009602425.1 Actinia tenebrosa | reverse complement strand
TTTTTTTTGTTTTTGTTTTTGTTTTGTTTTGTTTTTTTTGTTAGTTCTTTCATTCGTTTCATTCATTCATTCATTCGATCTATTTATTCATTTCTTTGTTTGTTATTCATTCTTTCGATCATAATCTTTAATTTTAGTTGTTTCTTTTTTATTGTGACAGATATTTCGGCTTATCCAGGACAGACAGAAGACCCCCAAACAACACCGTAAATGTTAGTGACTTAATAGCCAAACCCGGATCACCATCGGTGATATCAGCTCCAATAGACCACTCACCCATAGACAACAACACGACAGACTCAGGCAAGGGCAAGAAGGCGAAGGAGAGACACGCTGACTCATCTACTGATACCATGAGGCGTCCTCTTTCCAGTACAATCGATCGCGTCAGAGAAGGGACTGGAATGGGGTCACGTGAGAACGACTTTTTGACGTCTGCGAGCAGTCAAAGAAATAGCGACCACAATTCACACGTTCCAGTCATAGATGGAAGTGTATTCTACGGTAGAAAAAGTGATATTGATAAAGACTTAAGCGAGCAGGACTCGCATCGTAGCAGCGATGCATCTTTAAGTGGAGGATATCTCTCTATGGGAACTCTTAGTAAACCATCAAGAACGCGCGATGATACCAGGAAAACAGCTAATACAGTCACAGATTCAGCGAAGGAGAAAGAAAACGATGAAGTAGATGATTATAACGCTCCTGTACCTACTAGAATATCTCTAGATGTTGYATGGGGTGGTGCTCAAGTCAGTGGTACAGTTTTGAAGGAAAAGGACGAAGAATCCTCTCTCAGTATTCATTCAAATCCCTCTTTACCAAGTATTGGAGAAAAAGTCTCCGTTCCTTTGGATAGTGTTTGGAAAGACACTGAAGCGAGAAAAACCAGAGAAGAAAAAGAAAGAGAGGAGAGTGAACGTAAAGAACGTGAGTTACGTGAACAAGAGGACCGTGAATGGCAAGAAGAAAAGCGCAAACTCGAAGAACAACGGCGCCAACGTGAACAAGAAGCTCGGGAGCGTGAACAACGTGAACTGGAGGAATTACAACGTGAACAAGAACTGCGTGAACGTGAAAACATGGATCATGGAAGGGGGCAAACAGACGCAAACACAGAGAAGGAAATGAAAGAAATGCAAGAACAAAAGGAGAAAGAATCATCTAAAGACCCGGAGATTGATCCTGTTATGCTTCAATATATGCAGATGATTCAAAAGAAAAAGGAAGAAGAAGATAAGGTATTGTTTATATGTTACAACCATCTGACTTCTCGTATAAGAGATTCTTTCAGGAGGTTCGCTGCACACGCACTACCACTGAGCGGGCTATCAATTATTATGTAGCGCATGGGGGGTGGGGGTCCGTAACTGAAATAGTTCTCGACCCCCACAATATGTGATAACACCCCTAACCACCTTCTCAAAATAACGTAATCCCCCCTACAATTTYGCCGTTGTAAGTTGATTAAGTTATGTCGCGGGGTCAATTTCTGCTACAAAACGTTTTGTAGTTTTATGCATGCGCTTTATTATCCTGATGTTTGGATGACAAGTCGGCGCATGTTTGAAAAGACTCAGAAAAGAGACAGACGAAGGGACCCTTGCTAGTAGGGTAACCATTGTCATTTCCTTATTTTTTAAGGCTAAAGCAGTTGAACCCTCTAAAAAGGAGAGTAGAGAAGTAAGTACCAGGCCAGTAAATGAATACACAAGGCTATATATTTTTGATTATACTTTTTAAGCCTCCGTTACAAAGGCACCAATGTAACAAGACTGTAAAAAGTGCGGGAAAATACGGCCACGTCCAGGGGTTTCTCTCCACTATCTCGAGTGCTCTCTTAAGTCTTTTTTGATAAATTCAATTTTTTTTCTCTTTGCTAAACGAAAAATATTTTACATATCTATAGTGTTCTTTTTAGAGCTAAATTAAATAAAGACGTACTTTCTTCATTTTTTCAATGTTCAAGGCTGCTGACATTGGATCAAACTCTTCGTTGTCTCAAGGTGACGACAATTTGGGAAGGTAAATCAATGCTATTATGTTGAAAAATTTATATTCCACCCTTATTTACCACTCAAAATCAAAGGACTTTGAAATAACTATCCCGACTTTAATCTTCGTTTTGTTCAGGCTTCTATTAACATTCTGCTCTTATTTCTGTAACAAAAAGCTTTGAGCGTCGGCTATGGAGAAAAAAGGGTGAAATGAAAGGGAACGGAAATTTTTTTAACTTTGCCTTCCTATCCCAACCCCTTCTGGTTTAATCCTTTTCAATCCCCTTTTGCCCCGGTTAGCTCAGTTGGTCAGAGCATTAGTCTGTTGTGTGGGAGGTCGTGGTTCAAGCCTCAGCCGGACCAACACTCATGGTCTTAAAATAACTGAGGAGAAGGTGCTGCCTTTGTAATAATATCTGCAAATGGTTAGACCTTCAAGTCTTCTCGGACAAGGACTTTAAACCTTCCTAACCTACAGTAAAATGGGGGACGTAAAAGAACCACTGAGGAGGCGTAAAAAGAAACCCTGGCAGTGACCACCCTCAGTGCCTACACTTCATACTAACCATCTCTCATGCTTGTGAATTGCACAAAAAGCAATCTGTCATTCACAACTCCATGTAAAGTGCCTTTGATTATATTCACATATTAAAGGGCGCTATATAAATCATAATCATTTCATTTCATTTTTTCATTTTTGCCCCGCAACCCCATCGCCACATCCAAATCCAGAGCCTTTTTCACAGACAAGTGTGTTAAGCTGGGAAAATTAAATTGAATCACTTGTTATAGAGGGAGGCATAGTTTCACAATTAAACATTTTTCCTTCTTTCAATCAACCACACCTGGAATCATCTTTGACATTTATTCATAAGATTTCAGATCGATGCATATTTAATATAATATATAATCTTTGATGATTTATTGCAATTTCAGTATCGAGGAATTAACTGATGATGGTTTTGACTGGGGATGAAATACCAGCTTATCCAGACATACACTGGGTCTGGTTAAGGTTTGTCTTTACTTGCTCTTAGCAAATCCCTACGTTACATACAAACTACTGAGTCATCAAACTTAAATAGCTGTATTACTATCTAATAACTTTATAAAACAATCATAATTATTTTCAGGAGGGAATGTACATTTCATAATTTCTGTATAAAACTCTGCCGTGGAATTCCATCAAAATGTGGTAGCTGATTTATGGATTAATTTTACTTCTAAGGCCTAGGGCAAACGTCGAGCTTTCCATGCACCGAACTCATTAAAAACAATGGATATCAAGTGATAATGAGGCGGCATTCTTTGATGTAATTAAGTTCGGTGCATGGAAAGTTCGACGTTTGCCCTAGGCCTAAATCTCTGAATACCAAAATATGATGCAGTCCGTAGAAGATTTCGTATGTGTGATTGCTAACCCTCTGGTATACTATGACTTTAACTTTCACAAATAGTCACACGTAAGAAGCTCACATTATCCAATCACAATATGCTTGCGTGCATTGTTCTCCATATCCAACTACATTGTAGTCAGTACCCTATACTGCGGTCTCGGTATCTCAGCACCTAATACCCTCTAACGGTCCAGTGGCCATCTTTAAAACTTTACTATTTATTTATAAAGTATGTACGACCTGTAACAATAAGAAGACTCAACTATAAGATTTTGCACCTGCAATGCTCAAGAGTTAGAGAAGTAAACATCTAATTGTCGTACTGATTGATTAGATGCAAGCATCCCCAAGAGAGTCAAAAGACAAAAACATGGCGGTAATCGTGGTGCATGGAACAATGGATGCTAATGAGCAATCTTTTGATAAATAGCACCAACATGACTGCAATGACGTAACGTGCAATAGAAGAATAGAAATAAAGTTATAAGAAAAAAGGAACAGTTCATGCTAACATGCAGTATAATTGCCACGAATAATTACTGTTACCTAATGATTTATACAGCATTGTCTTGAGCCTTGTTATCTATACCCACGTTTGGCGTTGCATTACTCATTCTGTACTGTTCCTGTCTCAATCTGTAAAACCTGTAATACGCAAAACTCAAGTCAATATTACAGTAAGAAATCCAGAAAGCTGGCAATTGGCCATCTTATCTTGGGCATAATTCGTTTTCTCAGCCCCAACGAATTAGCCAAATCAAATCAAATCATTTGGTTGGAAGGGTTTTACCTGTGGTTTTTATAGAGTTGCCATATCAACAGGAATATAGTAACACCCATAATGGCTACAATGACTGCCATTGCTATAAGTACGTACACCAACCAGTTAGACTCGGAGGTTCTTGCGAGCTTATCTGTTCAAAGCAAGAAAAAAGGTTAAGTACTCAACAAGCGAAACAAGCGTTTTAAAAACTTAGGCTGGAAAACGGGATTGTGACCCCCCCTGAACCTGTGTTTAGAGTGTCAAACTTCATATCAGACAAAAGTTTGCTTTATAAGCAATAGAAGCTCTCTAAAAACGTCACTGTTTATTGACTGAAATGTCGCATCACTAAAACACTAAAATCGCTGCAAAAGTCGCCCACGTAAACGAGCCTTATTATGACAATTAACATAACATTAATAAATATTTACGTCGAATAAGAATGCAGAAAATATTTTTTAATTCGACGCATGGTCACAATTTAAATTGCGTACATGTTTTGTATTTAAAAAATTCTTAGACATACCCGCTGGACTAGGAAACTCAGTTGGTTGATTAGTACTTATGGGTATCGACGGTTCCTTGGGTTCACTCGTGGTAGTTTTTAACAAAGGTGTCGTGCTTAGATCATCTGTTGTCGTTGGTAGTGGGGGCGTTGGTGTTGATGGGGTTGGTACCGTTGACGGTGATGCTGTTGTCGCGGCTGCACAGGGTGACACTGTTGTTGCCGAAGCTGTTGAAGATTTAATTTGAGCATTTATAGTACACTCTACAAAATTAATCGATTCTGATTGGACAAGAGGAGTACAATTAAATCCCAAATTGTACTCTGTAGAGTCCCAATKAAGTTGCTCAATTCTTTTGAGTGTATCATAAACAAAAAATCGCACAATCTTCTCGTACAATTCGGAATTYATAGATACTTGTGATGTTTTGAAAATTCTCAAATTGAACTCGCCTAAATGCTCGTCCAATTTTGAAAACTTTCAAAGCAATCACTCGTACCTATAAATTCCGAATTGTACTCGAGATCGTGCCATTTCCTATACTTATATGAATAACACTTATTTTTTAGTTAGTTCTTTGAAAAGGTCATTGAAACCAGAAACCATGAGTACGCAGAAGTACGAAATGTCAAATAAAAGTGTAATATTAAGCTTGATATTTAAACACCGACGCAGCTCACTAGTTTTAAGCTAGTTATCTCTTCTTGGTATTTAGGTGAAACCCCCCACTATTTGCTTATAACTAAACGATTTCCTCAGTATCTCATAGAAAGTATACATGATTTCTCGATAAGTATGCATGATTTGTTTGTTGGCAGGATTTTCTAAAACTTAGTTCCCTTAATCTCTTCCCTTCCCTTGTCACTGAGTATGGCAAGCACTAGGGAAAAAAGGAACTCGAGTGCCTATTGGAACGTCCTTTTCCAAAGCTAGCACACCCCAATTAAGGCCAATCACGTACTATGTGGGGAGAAATGATGATAAGGATGCTAGTATTCTATAGATACTTACCGTATTTGTGATACAAAYTCATGGATTGCCAACCCTTACACATGCCTTTCGAGTTAACTGCTGCTACTTTGAACCCATAGCTTTCTGCGTAACTCATATTTTTCAATTTATGAAGTATGCCATTTGGATCGTGGTTAGTTATATTTACAGTGGTAACATTTTTAAACTCTGGCATGCTTTTGGRTTTGTAGAAGATGACGTAATGTGTTATTTTCCCATTTTGGTCTTCTTTAGGTATAGGATACCATATAACATCAAGGTCGTCGTCAGTTAGCTCAATGTATCCCATTGTTGGACACGTTTCGGGTTCTAAGGAAACCCAAAGCAAATCAAATTTGACAATCAGATATAATACCAACAGCATTAAGACATCAGGGCGCGGTGATAAGAAGAGTGTATCCGACGGATAAATCCTTATCCAGTGGATAAGTCGATGCTGTTCTCCAAAAAATATACAGCTATTTCAAAAAATGTTGAATACTGCAGACTGAATATTGCATTCCAAGCACAAAGAGCATTGTGGGTCTCGTTAATTTGAAACAAAAAGTAAACATACAGCGATTTGCTCTCTATATGTAGATAGTATATTGTTTCGTATGGAATGCACTAAAAACAAAATAAATAACTATTACTAGACCCAAAATGCATACCGGTCTTGGAAGACACTATTTTATAGTAAGGATTTCTCCATCGGATAGCGCTATCCCACCACCCTTCATACAACCGGGCCCACCGCAAAAACAAACTTATTATTTAACAACTGACCTTCTTCTGCAGTCAGAATTGACTTTATTACTGAAGGCGGTCCATAACCATCTTTATTTTTGGCCATCACAAAGATCTCATATTCCCTATAAGGCTTTACCAACAGCTTCGCCTTGGTAACGATTTCTAATTCCACCAACTGTAAAACACTGCTACCTTTGACCTTGTAAAACACAGCGTAGGCTAGTTGGGAATTGTTACCATCTTCAGCAGGTCTTGTCCATGAGATGTTAATGCTGCGGCTCCCAATGTTATCAATAGTTACATTTATTGGTGCACTAGGGATAGACCCTGAAAAAAATCGTTGTATCTAAATATTTAATCCAATCCTGATACTCTAATAGAGGCGTTGCAACAATCACGTGATGGCAGTCATGACAGGAGGCATAGCAATAGAGTCTTTCTCCCCTGGGAAACTGAATTCTTTATCATGTAAATCACATTAGACCAGATTCAGACCAATTGTTCCTGCCTCCTGTCATGGCTGCCATCACGTGATGGTGCAAAGCCTCTATAGACTAAAGTTTGTTTGATGTATTGTTTTCTCCTGTGCCACGAAAGTATTTCTCCGGGTTCTCTGGTTTTTCTCCCTCCGTAAAAATCAACATGTGAGTTGATTGTAGTATGTATTGAATGTAGAAGATGATCCTTGGCACCCTGATTTCATTTGAGGTTTTTTCTCTCCGGTCTTCCAGTTTTCCTCCCACCTCTAAAACGACAAGCTCAACGTAATTCCATCTGTTAGAGCAGTTTTCGTATGACTGAAAAAGTCAGTGCCAGTATTCTTCCTTGCCGCGACCGTGAGGTTTTCTTTTGTGCTCGTCCAATATCGTGACATTGACGTATCCGTGTCCATACCGCGTTCATGACGTGTTTCGAGCACTTGATAGGACGGAGAGTAAATTTTCGTGGCATGTCTTAAACCAGCCCAGAAGATGTTTACGGTTCGATAGAAGGAATCCGATAAAAGCGATTTTACTGTATTACTTTTAAAATAGAAGGTTGACGTCGAAGGGCCGATGAATCACTGCACAATAACCATTCCCAAGATTTCTAAGGCTCAGGTCAAACGTCGAACTTCACACGAGCCTAACCTAATTACATCAATGAAGACCGCCTTGTTATTCATTGTTTTATTTAGGTTCGGCTCACGTAAAGTTCGACGTTTGAGCTGAGCCTCAGCTTCTAGCGCCGAGCCATAGTTGGCTTATGTATAAAAACGCTAAACACACAACTACTTAACGAATTACAGAACCTCTTCTTAACCTTTAGTAAATCAAATCTCTATAAGCTGTCTGTAGACCATATGTCAAATAAATCAAAATGTATTCATCAATTCATCGGCAGACGACTCGATAGCTTTAATAATAAGATCTAAAACAAATGCTTGGAACCGACGCAGGCTAGACTCATACTTAAGGTTAGCGATTTTAGTCTCTCCAAACTATTTTCAAATAACAAATTAACTTCAAGTTAAAGTTTTAATTCGTTGAGCTTGTGGGACATAGCAACCGTAACTATGGGGAGTCGGAACCATGACTTCTATTGCAAACCCGACAGTGTTTCAAAGTTTTAGCTTAACTATGTTTGAGTGTCTGAAAAAACAATAGTCTGAAAAAACAATAGTCACCAGTAGACTCAGTTTTTACAGAGCTGTGAACAAAAGGTAACTCTTTTTCTTTTTTTTTTCTTTTTCTTTTTAATTTTTGGCACTGCGATGAAAACTAGGAGTGTACAAAGGATTGATAGGCGAGGCGTTCGGCGTATTTTGCGCGAAGGTGGGGTGGGGTGGGGGCAATTCTCCTTCTTGTATCCACCCTCTCCCCAATTTTATTTCTCGTTTTCTCCAATTTTTGGGCTCCTTCTCACGAGCTAAATACAATGAGTAAAATGAAGAACCTCTTTCAGAAGAATCCTAAACTCTACCTATATAATGTTTTAAAATAGCCTCGATCATCGGCCATGGTGATCATATGTTCACAACCCCAGATCTAACGTCTCAGCTTAATGAAATTCAATCATGGCATGTGTTTATGGGGACGATTCTGTCAATTTCTCCACTTTAGATAATAAATCAAGTTCACTCAAAGATCTGCAAAAATGTTTTACTATAAAAAAATATAAAATATTCCATTCGGGGGACGACGGTTTTCTTCGAGAGCAAAAAGCGATGGGCAAAAAAAGTTTTAACGAAGCAATGATTCCCCTGTCGTTGAATCAAAACATGGTTAAGGTTAGATTAGGAATCCCTAATCAACTAAGTTCAACAAGGTCRAACAAGATCAACGGCTTTGAAACGCACGACAAGAATCAACTTTATAGATAAAAACTTTATTTTTCCAGTTTAAAAAAAATAATTCTAGCAGCCAGAAACTATTTACTATCCATTAGCTTCGTTTGCAGCACTCTTGCTATAAGTATTGTTCTTTAATATCATTTCTGACAGTTCTTGATATTTGTAATGTACGTCACAAAATGATGTTTGACAAGATAAATCTCTTTATCTTTTTAACTATACAAACTCCATAAACATGTCATAAATTCCAGAGTTAAATAAAGACTCGAAAAGCTCTGCCTTAGCTTGATAAACGACCAAACGAATGAATCGATCTTATTAGTACATCTGGATGTCATTATGTACAAAATTTATTCGCTATATCAATTTCTTTCTCTAGCTCAGTGGTAAACAGAAACGGGTATTAAATTTTGTGGGCGGATACATTTCCGGTCGAACGGGGGGAGCAAGAGGAGAGGGAATGCTCTGAACAAACAGTATAAACCTCAGGTCGACTATATTTTCCGTCATCCTTGCTTGTCTAATGACCCGGTTGTCTATTTAAAGACCCTTTTTAAAATTCCATGAGAATATTAGTCCTATAATTGTTGCACTTTATTACAGCAAAGCCTGCCAAATCCGTTCAGTTCAAAAGTATACCCTCCCTTCGCCCCTTAACTAATGTATTTATCCCCCCGCCCGCCCCTCAATAAATGTATCTGTTCCATTAGCTTCATTACGAAGTATGAGCAATCGTCAAACCTTCAGCAATCACGGAAAAGATTGTAAAAACGCTGCGCCCTAGAAAGCTGGTCTATCTTTTTAGGTCCATAAATCAATTGTTAATTTGAACAAATATATCCTAACAATAGACGATGTTAGTATATTTAATTAGAACACAAAGAAAACTTGATTTTGAAGAATAATCAAACAAACAAAGTCACAGCATCACTGCTTGATATCAGTTACAAATCATGACTGTCCAGCAAAGAATCGTTTATAAAATTTCAACAAAAAAGAACTTTAGATTATGTAACGAGGCCTAAAAGACCCGTGTCAGATCAAGCACGTACCAGAATATTAACTTAGATTTTGAAGTTTTTCAGTATAACAATGTAAGCGAGTCGAGTGTTTGAACAATATACTCGATAAGGCTAGGAATTTCTTACGATTTTCTCAAAAAAACAGGACTCGTGCATATTCAATGCAAGTGCAGTGAACGTTGCCTTCTAGAGCTACCAAAGTTAAGGTTTTTTTTAAATTGTCTGACCTTGCTGCAAAACTCAACAAAATTGACCTACAATCTTACTTACCACTGGCTATGTTCAAAAGCGCGAAAAGCGACGCCAAAATCACCACAAGTTTCATTAAAGTCATTTTCTTGTTTGATAAGAAAAAATTTCCTCTTGTCTTCGATAGGAAATCGGGTACTTTCCTTAGATTCAGTTCACTGGCAATACTTATGCCTGCATATATACTCTAGGTATAAACCCTCTCTGACGTCCTACTTATAGACAGTATCATGTATCGTGACGTACTTCATACCTGAACACGTCCACGTCTAAGGACTTCATCAGACTCTAGCTATTTCCTATTCGATCGTTATGTCAATCGTTTTCCGCCGGAAGTAGTGTTTACTTCGTTTCGATCGTGTACATAGGCTAATCGTGTACTGAATTAAAATTAGCCGGCTTCAAACTGAAATTTGGTTTTGCTGATTCATTGGTTTTTATTTATGGATAAATAATGTACCTACCGTATTTACTCGAATAAGCACCCCGGCGCTTATTACATTTTTCACGTCTAGAACGGGGCGCTTATTCGGGGGAGGCGCTTATTCGAGGGAGGCGCTTATTCAATGGGAGGGAACGCGTACACAACTGTCAAAGTATGCTTTTCTTTTGATATCAATGCTATATTACTACAACAGTACTGGTATTAGTATACTATAACGAGAAGAAGCGTCCCATTAGGTGCGAGGCGCTTATTCGGGGGAGGCGCTTATTCGAGTAAATACGCTATTTTGCAAAATTTATCTTTCTTTAAATTTCAATTTCGCGTCGTTTAACTCACTGTTACATACCCCATCCACTGTGTTTTTAGCACATTTTCACTTTCTCCCAAAGAGACCAGATATCATATATCCGTGAAAAAGTTAACAAACGAAATTGTACAAATTAGTCGGCAAAGTTTTATTGTTCTACGACCGGTCTACTGAGGTCTGAACTTACTAATTCGTGAAAATTTCTTACATAGTTTTGAACGGATATATGGTATGCACTCTAATAAGAATTCGTGAGGAATAGAAAAGTGCACTAAATCCCAAATTGTTGGTCAAACTGAAAAGTCCCTTTTCTTAAGGACTGAAATCTTTTTTGATGTTCGACAAATTTCAAAAGGAATTGCGACGTGTAACAAACATCCAGACATGGAAGCTCCGTTCCATACAAGTTTCAGCTGAAAGTTTCACCTTTGAACATGGTCTAACTTTGGCCACTGTTATAAATTTTTTGATAAAGTTTTCTGAATAGTTAAGCATTTTATTTTAACTCCTTTGGAACAAAATACTTTTTAAAACTTAAATTGAAACTTGTTTTAACAAAACTTTTTAAATTGGCTTTCATTGACACGTTAAACAAAGTGTATTTATTAGAGTGTGTTAGTCAGATTACTGACCTAATAGAAAGCAGAAGTAGAGTGCGATAATGCTAAATGCAATAACATCTATTTCATTATGAAAATCAGCTGATATTATGAAGTACGTACGTCTTTGTACACTTTTTTCCATTGACTTTTTTTTTCCATTGACCAATTTCTTACATACCAAACCCACGTTAAGTTAAGATGATTATAAATATAAGTGGCTTATCATCCTAGGGCAAATCATGTCTGGAGTGTGAGTAAATAACACTCTACGAGGCTTCGAGAACATGTCTATTTGTCATCATTGCAATGACGTCGTGGTTAGACTTGACATCGCTTAACTCCTTTATTGAACTTTAGCTAACTTTCGTGTCTAGAGAAATTTTATAGGAAATATTAATTAATCATCAATAACAATCTATAATACTTTTATATCAAAAAAAAAACTATTGTTGTATAGGTATGTCGTATTTTGAGGTCGGCGAAAGTTAGACACTAGAAATGTTTCATTCTATGGATGTTTATTAAATTATGAAATCATGCTAACAAAATCATTGATCCTTGTAGTAAAGTTCATGCATATGCTTGTCGACAGGATATCCTGAAGGCTCTTCGTCACGTTTTTCTTTTCGCGGCCGCTCTGCTACCAATGGAATGTCAACACAATTAGAGATTATTAATACTTATTGCGTCAGAACGGTTTACATCAAATCCATATTGTGCTTTCTTTCCCGGAAAAAATGGGATAATATTGAACCTTGATTGACCACACATTCTATTATGAATACATGTTGGCCTCTAAGTTATGTGTCATTTTCACTATATTATGCGCTTATTATGCACGCATCTCAAAACGGGTCAGAACAGATCTATTCGTTTGGAAAACTCTAAAGTAACAGAATCGATTCTACTAAGATATGATACAACGTTTTCCTATCATTTTATGCCTTCTGGTCAGCCATTTTTTCTATCAATTCCGCTTTGACTATATATAGAATGTAAAGCTATTCTATTTTGATTCCTAGAATAAACATTCGAAAATGGAATTCTAAAAGATGTGACAGTTTGTTGGTAAATACTGTAGCTATTTTAAAAAGTCTATTTTTCTTTTACTTGCCGGCTCTTGTAAAACTAGATCTCTGAAATATTTCCTAGGAAATAAGCGAACTGTCATCAACTTAAGTAACTTGTTTGTTAAATATTATTTTCTATTTGTTCCGGATATCAGCGTTTTTCGCCAGAAGTGCTTTCTTTGTTTCTTGAATGGAAAATAGACGCACCCAGAATTGTCTCAAAGTGCCTACACGTCTACACGTTCGATTGAGGTGGTTTTTTGTTTGACGTCGTTGAGGTCAGGTTTATTGGGTGCAAACAAAAGGTTTCGAGTTAACGCGTTTTGGTTATGAAATCAATATGACTGCTATGTCTCGAAGGTAGCTGCCATCTCATTACCTTGGTGACAGAGGTAAACAAACCCTTTTTGTTGTACCTTTTGTGCTAAAATTAAAGAAAATACCTCCGATTCAAGGTATTACCTCGTTTACATCTCTTTGTCATAAAAAATCAGTAAACATACAAAGCATAATCGGAAATCTGAACGAGGTCAAGCATCCCCGCACTCACATGATCTCATAAATCAATGACTCCTGAATCATGCTGGGTCAGTCGGGGGAAGTAACGATTTATGTCGTTCATACAAGGAAACCAAGATTCGACTTTAGAAGATAATCGCTTTTGTGAAGATTTGTCACCCCCGTTTCTTGGCTTATTGTTCCCGCAAGCCTATCTTTTTGCCTGATACCTTAACAGTCTCTGGACCGATGAAAGTCAGGGCACAGGTAACTCACATTAAACTGGAATAAACTATTTTCGAACTTCAATAAAATAACGTAGTGTTCCTTAAGACTCATTTACTCAGGGTTATCCTAATTTCAATTTCTAAATATTCACAAATACCAGCGGTAAATTGAGTAATTGAATGCAAAACTTCAACGATACAAAACTTTGACATTTTGACACAAAATTAAGCCAACCCTGAGCTACAGAGAATTGGAAACCGGACTATTTAGCGTGCTAGGTTTAGGGAGAAAAAAGAAAGACACCCGAGAGAAGAATCCTAGTCTCCTACGAAGCTGCTATTAGTTTCCTCACGCAACGCCCCGAATCGAGGATATCCATCAAGAATCATTTACATTCTTGATTCTCATATGGTACCAATAAGCTTTTTAGCTGTGACGTATTTCCGGGCCTGAGTGATGTGTTACAATTCCTCCCTCGCTTTGCAGCATTAGGCGGATTACGCACATTTTGGTATATTTTTATTTGGTCTGTAAATAGCTGTAAGTGAAATCAGAGATTGGCGTTATTTCCTTCACGTCAAGGTTAGAGATCGCATATCAGTATTAAGTGTTGGTGTGTTTAGCGTACTGGTGAATCAACTTACCCAGTATCCCTGTCTCTCTCTGGGCCTAGTAGCTACTGTGCAGATCCTCTGTAATTTTTGATTTACAAAAAACGACTTCATTTATTCGAAGTTCATTCGTTAAATAGGTACTGTAGATTACTTACTAAGTTGAAAAAAAGAGAACCCTGGACAGTTTTTAGCTTTTAATCCAATAAACCGGCCCAATTCATTTTTCTGTAAGAATAATGTAATGCGCACATGCTACCGATATGTTGGACATGGTGTAGACTAAAAGAAAATGCCCCTTACTAGAATGCAAAACCCTGATAAAAAAGTTGATAGTGTTGTCAAGTGAAATCTGGGACGGTAGTAATGGTAGCCCATGCTATTTCAGACAAAATTCAAAACACGAATATCATTGTGAATGCATGCTTTTATTTATCTTCTTTTCGAAATTTTTCCAAGTTAATCGAATTTCATGGCCAGTAGAATTTTCTTCCACATCTTATATCATGTATTTTTAAAGAGTATATCTATATGGTTCAACCTGACCTCAAAATGCGTTATAACATTTTGAATGGTCTGCCCGATGGACGTCGCCTGTTCGATGGCCTGCCCGATGGACGTCGCCTGTTCGATGGCCTGCCCGATGGACGTCGCCTGTTCGATGGCCTGCCCGAAGGACGTGAAAATGGCCTGCCCGAAGGACGTGAAAATGGCCTGCCCGAAGGACGTGAAAATGGCCTGCCCGAAGGACGTGAAAATGGCCTCTTGGATGGTCTGACCGAGGGACGCTGAAAGAAATTTTGATACCTTCTTGTTAATATGGCACTTGTCATACCTTTCTTTCTTCCTATCTAGCGCTATGTTGGTTCCCCCTATTTTAATGACATAATTCTAAAARACATTCGAGTAAAAGTAAGAGACATGCCCTAAACAAGTGTATCAAAGGAGCCGATTGCCAGTTAGACAGGACATCCCCCCAGGAATAGAGATTTGATCGAGACGTTGGGTTTGGTGCGGGGCAATATGAATATAAACCTCTTTACTTTGGACGTTGTTTAACAGATGGTTGTGCATGAGATGACACATGAATATGGAGGCAACTCAAAGAATTTTATTCCCAAGAATAGACACGTGATCTGAAATGGGAAAACACTACGCTAAAGATCTAAATTGTATACTTACGGCGCCCAAGAGTTCCGTAGGTAAAGATTCATCACTCAATCTTTCACTTAAGTCTTCATTGCAATCGCCTTCAGCACATTTCTGTAGAAAAATACATGAATAAATAAATAAATACAAGAGTGTAACACGTGGTTTGATATGGAACATAACATCATGAAGCCTATGAGATATATTGTACTTACGGCGTCAAAGAGATCGCTGTAGGGACTCAATCCTTCATCATTTAAGTCTTCGTTGCAATCGCCCTGAGCACATTTCTGTAGAAAACAAAAATACAATTTTAAAATACAGCAGTAAAATTTACGAAATGGCCTTAATCATTGCGGTAAATTGGCTAAGATGTGTATTGCTCATTTGATTTTTCATCTGTTACTTATAGCAAGACTGAATTAGTTACGTTTCAAACTTGATCTTTCTGAAGAACGTAAAAATTAAGTTGTCGTTCGGTCGATAATCAAATAATGTCCTACTTTAGCCGGTTGTACGAAGCCCGAATATTAAGTTATCCACCGGATAAGCACTATATCGCAGATAAAAGCGCTATCTAGCAAATAGTTATCCATAACTTCATCCAATGGATAACTTCCAGTCGAGCTTCGTGCTTCCAAATCTATTGATAAAGGTTATCTGCTGGATGGGCTTTGTATAACCATCATCTCGAGTACGCTATATTTTAGTAAAACCAGAATTTAAAAGGTCTTTCATATTTACCAAATAAGACCGGAGATCACTGTTTTGTTCTTCAAACATCTCAGTTCTGTCATTTCTTCGTCCAATTGCTCCCGTGCTTTTAGTTCTGCTATAAGAGCAAGCAACATCAACAAACCCAAGAAGTACTTCATGGCAATATAGTTTCTCTGAATCTGCTCCTCAATTGTGCCACTCCTAGCTTCTCTTTTAAGTCTTGTACTGCATGCAGTCCTTTATGTACTTTTTTGGTGTTGATTTTCAAACATGAATGACTTCATTTCTTTTGATTCCCACAAAGTGGTGATGTAACCATCTCACCGGCACGTGCACTTAAAAAATGCATGATTTTGCAAGGGCTGCAAGCATTCCCAAGAGAGTTAAAAGACGCCTTTGGAGGGGGCACTAGGTGGTACTAACAACAGTAGCTAATGAGGATTTTCATTGATCACTACCACCAACATTTATACGATGATGTAACGTGCAATCCAGGATTAAAACCCAAGAGGGTACGTCCATTAAGATGCGTCACACTTTTAAAGCATGCGAAAATGTTAACAAGCAGTCCAGATCATAGAAAAATTCTGTATTATCGTGGTGTACGGGAATTATCATGGGGAATCTATTCAAATTCCAATTTCCATATGCAAATTCATTAGGCTAGTAGTCGTATCCTACGATAGCATATATAATACTATAATGATATTTCTGTGCATACTGTAATGAAGCATCGTTTTAAATACGAAAAAAATTGGAAAACATCCAAGAGAATTCACTTTGTGGCTGAGTTTTTTCTAAGTGAGGAGAACCAAAATCCTCGAAAAATTTCCCACTTGTGTGTTCGGAAACGGACACTACGATGCTACCAAAACTTAACACTAAAATACAGTGAAACACAAGAATATATATTTATAGGAAGCAAACGTTTAAGAATGATTTCTCGGATTCTTTCTTGCTCTTTTGAGAAAAACTGATGCGTTTATTTTATTTCATTTTGTCATTACAACATTGCCCAGTTTACACTCAATTGAAAAATCGATATCGGGTTCAGAAACATAGAACATAGAAGCTGAGACCGAAATGGCAAATGGGAAGTACGTTAATTAGATGCACGCTGTGACCGGCGACCCGTGGCATCATCCACTGTTTTTAATTCACCATTTTCCGTACATCGGTTCACTGGTCAAACACAAAGCGCTCAAGCGAGGCGCCAAGGTACTTTCAAAGGATTATTCAAATTTGAACCTTGCAACCTCGACTGAATGCTTTGTGTTTGACCAGTGAACCGATGTATGGGAAATGGTGAATATGCTTTTGGCATTCTAAACCGACTGCATGTATGGCGCAAATGAATAAATTATAATATAATTATGTCATTTCCCATGTGCCATTTCGGTCTCTGCTTTTATGTTCTATGTTTCTGAACCCGACAACTTCAATTGAGTGTATAACACTGAATATGAAATCAAATGGACTTCTTGAACAACTTGAGACAATCGTCCAGGCCTGAAATGCATTGCATTCTTTTAGATGTGTCGCCCCCAGCGTTGTGGAAGTTATCGCACGGATACAAAAACTGGCACAGGCACACAATGCAACATTCCCAACCCGTTTTTACTTTCTGAGACGCGTCCGACGGCAGGAAAAGAATTCTTCGTTTGCACGTTATGTCATCGCGGCCATTTTGGTACCATTTAACAAAAGATGAATCCACGTCATTCTCAACAAGTTGTAATTTTTAAAACTGGTACGTACGACAATCATTTATGCGTAATTTACATCTAATGTTTGACGTTGATATCTAGATTAAATTAACTCGTATAATAAAAGATCCCGTACATCTAAAAAATTGTATTGCAAATTTTCAAGACTTGAAAAACACTGAAAATCGTTCTTCTCACGTGTATGCTTTAACTTGTGGAATAAAATTCCAGAAAATTTAAGAAATTCGTCAAAACTTTGTTTCAAAAAAGAAATTCAAACAAATGAAATCACAATAACCTGCCTTGATTAGTCTTTGCAGATTATGTGTTTATTGTAAATTATCAAATCCTTTTTGAATAAAGACTCATTTATTAAAAGAACTTATATTTCTACTAGTCCCTTTTCTAGTCATTCGGTAAATACGCTGTGTTTTATGACTAGGCTCATTTGTACAGGGTTAGCCATCACTTGCAAAAGTCAAATGTAATGTAAAGAATGTGGAATTTGAACAATATCATTTTTTTAAATCCCACGGACTTTTATTGCTATCTGTGAATAGCTGGCTTATAAACGAGGCTAAGCCTGTTTATATAAATCTGTAGTCTTCAAAAACAGCGGTATGCATCGAATGCGAAACTGGTTTATCACTAAATATATAGCATTTTATAGTTAAAGACCCATTGCCACTTACCGTGATGCATCACAATTTGTTTACATTTTGAATCGTGTCACCACTGAAAAAACAATTCTAACCTTTTGAATTAACTCTTAAATAGTCCCTAAAGCCGTAAAATAATGTAATAGGATAATTATTGTGCCTTAGTGCTATTTCGAAAAAGGATTTAATATGACGTTATTATTCAATATATGAATCTTTGAATTTCATGGACCACGAAATTCATCTGTGACCGCGGTGCATCACGGTAAGTGGCAATGGGTCTTAAAGTAAGTTAGTTTTTTCTTCCTCCCCCTTCCCTTTATCTTTAAGCAATTAATTAGTTCTGGTTAATTTACTGCCGGTTATAACGTCAATAATAAAGCAGGAGCAAGTTATAACGCCATTGAATTTCAAAACAATTTAATATCCACCCCAACCCCTCATAACCTAAGGCGTTCTGGATTCACACTACTCTGCCAACATTCATTCTTTCGTTTGTACCGGGTAAGCCTGTTGTTTTAAGGAAATACCACTCTGAAGCTGATTCAATGCTCTTCATTTTATTTCAGTTCTATTACATGTGTTCAGTAGTACAATACTACAATCGTATTTGATTAAATCAATTTCTTCTTTAAGCTTTAATTTATTCAGAAGGTTGGGCGTGGTCTTCTAGATGGACGGGGCCTTCGAGAAGGGTGGGGTCTGCCAGATGGACGGGGCCTTCGAGAAGGNAGATGGACGGGGCCTTCGAGAAGGGTGGGGTCTGCCAGATGGACGGGGCCTTCGAGAAGGACGGGGTCTGCCAGATGGACGGGGTCTGGTAGGCCTGTTGTCTCTAATGCATTTTCCCAAGTTTAGGCCACACTTGAATTTTTTGCCAAGATCGTCTCCAGATTCGCTAATGCACTTCTTAAATTCTCTTAAACACTCGACCTGTTCACAGACAAAAAAGAACAGGTCTAAAAAAAGTGATACGATCAACCTCGCAGAAATTAGAAAAGAATATTTACCACAAAGGATGGAGGTGTTGGGCGTGGTCTTCGCGATGGGCGTGGTCTACCAGATGGACGTGGTCTCCTGGCATCACTTTCATCTGATGGGGGTCTGGTAGGCCTGTTGTCTCTAATACATTTTCCCAAGTTTAGGCCACACTTGAACTTTTTCCTGAGATCGTTTCCAGATTCGTTCATGCACTTCTTAAATTCTCTTAAACACTCGACCTGTTCACAGACAAAAAAGAACAGGTCTAAGAAAAGTGTTACGATCAACCTCGCAGAAATTAGAAAGAATATTTACCACAAAGGMTGGAGGTGTTGGGCGTGGTCTTCGCGATGGGCGTGGTCTACGCGATGGAAAATGTCGCCATGTTGGAAATGGTCGCATTGATGGAAATGGTCGCCATGAAGGAAATGGTCGCATTGATGGAAATGGTCGCCATGATGGAAATGGTCGCATTGATGGAAATGGTCGCATTGATGGAAATGGTCGCCATGATGGAAATGGTCTCATTGATGGAAATGGTCGCCATGATGGAAATGGTCGCATTGATGGAAATGGTCGCCATGTTGGTCTTAATGCATCTTCTTCATTGTCTGACAAGATCTTGAGAATCAAATTTTATGCGTTACATTTTTGACAATATCTACAACTTATAAACTCAATTCACTACAACATCTTTAATACAATAATAGCCATTAAAATAAAGTAAAAAAGGATAATTAAAAAAGGAAAGGAAAGAGAAGGGAAAAAAGAGAGAAAACCTCTCGGAGAGTGAGGTGATTACAGAGAAAAGATAGTGTTTTAAAGAATTACAACTCTGATAAGTATATTGTAGGTGAATTAATTTCTACAACTTTCGACATACCATATCAAGAGCAGCATCTTCGTCCATTTCCATCAATGCCAGTAATTTCTCATCTTCTTTTTCTGCCTTAAGGTGAGCCACAGAGGCCAGCACCAGAACAGCCACCAACAAGAACTTCATGATGTCTTCAGCTTTCTATCTTCTTTAGTTTCTCTAAACCTGATGCTTGAGGCTTGTGTAGAAATGCTGCCAACTGCTGTTCTTATATCCTCTTATTTCAAGTGAACACGTAGCAGCTTAGGTTATATTAAATATTCTTGTGTTACAAAAGAACTCCTGCTTATGTGTAAACAGCAGGACTAGAGGACTAATTTTGTTTATCTTAGAACTTTAAATAAGAAAAAAGGTAAACTCAGTCATTTGTTGAAATTGTATTTGTTCAGTTTGTACACAAGTTTGAACAATAAAAATAAAGGATAGCAGTGCTTGTAATAGGACAAATAGTAC
Organism: Actinia tenebrosa; assembly: GCF_009602425.1. The sequence goes on along the minus strand of NW_022259170.1, from coordinate 272,592 downwards.
AAGAGCTGGTGTTATGGAGAGGGGGGTGGGGGGTATCTTGGCTTTTTCAAAAGAAAAGCAGCGAAATTCCGGGTGGCATAGCGCAAGTATGGTCGCCTCTCACTATGGGTCTCACTATGGGTCTCGGATTCGTTTCCAGGACTCCGCATCACATGTAATTAGGTAGAAATTGTTAGTTCTTTCGTTTGATTCAAGAATTTTCTCCGTGTTCTCCGGTTTTCCTCCCTCAACAAAACATAAATTCTGCAAGTTAGTCGTATCCTGAAATGGATCAGCCAAGATGTTGCTTCAGGGTTTAATCAGTGCAGTCGTGGCCCTGATTTAGATCGGCCAAGGGGCTGTTTCAGGGTATAGTCAAAATATGAGGGTTCGTCAGCTAACTTTACACATAGGCTTTTTTGGTTAGAACTATTTTAGAACTAGACTATTTTAGAACGTAATGTGTAGTGGCATCGAGGTTTTTATGTTATCCAACAAGGAAAAAAATCACGATTACGACCCCTTTCCAGCTTAAACTTTTCATGACAAAGTAATAAATAAATCATATAAATTAATGAATTATCAATGAAGCAGAAACATCAACTTTAGGAGGTCATGTTTGCTCTCCCCTTCCCCTTACTTTATGTAAATTGGTTCAAAATATTTGCACTAAAAATTACACAGCTTAGGAAAACTAAACTTTTAGATAATGACTTGGTTTATTAATACTGTAGTTTTTTTTCCTTTTCTAATATTTCTTTTTCGAATTTTTCTTTTCTTCTCTTGGGTCCATTGCAATCGGCCATGCTGTTTTGGGTGCCAGCCTACTTGTACTATATTGCAGGCGAGGTCTAGTTAAAAATAATAATAATAATAATAATTAAAAACTCAAAAAATAAAATTTCTCTTTCATTCGTTTACAGATTAAGTTTACATTTTTTTTTTCCTTTTTATAAAATCGGGACTGCTTGAAAGTGGTACGCTCCCTGAATAAAAGAAAACTGGGTTGTAGAAGACCAGAAATTAATTTCAAAACCATCACAAACTTCAGCTTTGTTTAATTTTTACATCATAATAGTTTTTAAGTTTTGAAAACAATCTGCAAGTCATTATTTGTCAAGCAACCATGTTTGAACACCTGGAGACAGTTTGGAAGCCGTATATTAGTCGCGTTTGTACTTTTCAGTGGTTCAACAGTCACGTTGTAACCTTAGCAACAAATAGTAGCTCTCGACAAGGACAATAAAACACTCAAAAACCCTCATGTTTGAACAACTGGGGACAGTTTGGAAACCATAAAGCAGTCAGCGTTATTGTACTTTTAGTGCCTCAACAGTCATGTTGTAACCTAGTTCTCGATTTAAATGGCGATAAAACGAAAAAGGTTCTATAGAAATTTGAAAAAAAATAGTCGTTTAAATAAAAAAAAGGAATATTCCATATTCTGTTTACTTTACCCACGTTTACTGTTCCATCCCAAAGAATATATTAGAATCTTTGCTATTATTGAAATGTTTATTCGGAATATTGAAATGTTTTTCTTAAATTAGCACAAAAGAGAAAATTATAAAAACAACAGCCAGGAACAGCTGTAATTTCAAAATATTATTAAATTACTGCTATGGTTTGTTTTCAATATCAAAGTTGACGTGGAACTTAAACATGAACTTGTGCCGGTGTGTTTGGGGGGTGTATTTGAGATTTGTTAGGAGGGGGGGTGTATTTAGTTATTGGAAGTGCTCATCGGCAAATCTTCAAGTAATATTTCAAAACCGACAATGAAGACTGGACGGGATTTCAAGTCCCCGTAATTAGTTGCAGTCCCAGGCACAGCGGAGGACTGGAACTAATTGCAAGGACTTGAAATCCCGTCCAGTCCGATTTGAAATGAATTTTCATACTCATTAATGTTTCGGGAGGTTATTTGTTTAGGATTGAAAGACTTAAGGGACAAATATGTCCCTGAACTGAACTAATTTTGATCCTGTCCAAGGATTTGAACAAAATTAATTCAGTCCTTTCATAGGAATTTACCAGGTTTCAAGTAACATCATGCGACCCAAAAATAGCCCATTTATTGGCTGGTTTGCTCATAAATTAGTAATGAATATGAGGATTCTTTGTAAAGGCTTTCCAACTCTACGACGAAGAAGGCTTTCTAATTTTGGAAACATGTAAACATGAAGTACTATAATTTTTGTTACTTCTGTCATGTTGTGTTATGAACTATTAATTGTGGTTTGATAAAATGCACAATGCAAGAATTTGCAGTCATGGAAAATGATATAATGACAACACAMTCCTGATATAGTCCAGATTGTTTATTATGTTTAAGTTCACTGAGAAACATTTCGTCCAGATCACGGCTACTATAAATATATACTGGGATATATCATTTATAGAAAAGTCCTGAACTCGATCATACTCGATCCTAGGATGTATTAAGCTTCACACGAAGAGTGACGGAGCTCTCACTTTTGCCAAACTTGTTTTGTATCTCACACTCATAGGAGCCAGCATCATGTACGGTTGTTTCAGTGATTGTGTAGCGTAAACCAAGGACTTTACGAGAATCGTCAAGGATCATCGACTTCATCACTGGTCCACCAAATCCGTCTGGTTAAAAGCAAAAGTACAAGTTTAGACTGCGAGCAGTGGCCTGTGGTCAATTTGATCGAGCGAGGATTAGTAGCTAGTCTAATACCTCCAGGGGAGGGGCGCGGGGAGTGAAGGATGAAAAGATTTGATCGGTATACGTTTGGAACACCTCTCAAAACTTTCTGGATCCTTCCATGCCTCGAAATTTCAAAACACTTTTGTAAACATTATCAGTGCTTTTAACTTCATCGATTAAACGTAACCTGGAAAATATTTTATATTAAAATAGCTTGATAAATAAATAGATCTTAGATTTTTTCCTTGTAATAGCAGATATTAGAGTTGCGCTATATTGCGCCTTCAAACAGTTGTTTCAAGTCGTTTCATTTATTTCAGCACATGTACAATGTGTATAGAAACTGACCCAAATGCAGCAACTGTGTTAAGGCAATAGAGTGTACTGACTATAATATCTGTTACTCTTTAATGGAGATCATTGCTGCTCAGTCGTTGTTCCGTAGTCTTTGACCTCGTTTTTCGTTGTTGATACCAGCTTCTGCTGCTTTTGTTGCCGCTGTAGTTGGACTAAGAGTATCTTATATTACAATTGAGGGCACCAGCGACAACTTAACTTAAATTTCTAAAATAATTTTTATGTAACTTTTTTTACTATATGAAAATTAAAAACAAGACAAAGCCGGCAAGAGCCATCCTTAAAGTTTTAATCGCCACTTGTCAATTCTAACAATGTTTTTAATAGTGGAGAAGAATTATTGCTTTATCATCTTTAGGTTTTCTTGTCAACTGGTATCACAAACGTCTATACTGACCTAGTGTAGGCACAACCTTCTTGATGCTAAACGACGGTGCAAGTACACCAGTTCCTTTGCAGATGATGTCGACTTGGTTTCCCTCAGTCACATTATTGGGTTGAACTACAAACTCAGTGAAACTTGGTCGTACTGTAGGATACAATTGATATTATCAATACACCTTATCTGTACTACTTTCCCTCCATTCTAGTGCAAGTAGAGCACTGAAGAGAAAATGATTTAAGAGAAGGAATATCTGTATTCATGTTTATAACCATCACTTTCTCTTGATCAAACGACTACCACTTTAGTACCTCCTCTAATTCTCTTGATTACCTCCTTAACCTTTGTCTTGTCTTTTCTCTCTCTCTTAGCTCCTTTCATTCCTTCTTTATTTCCTTTTCCCCCTTCTTATTCCTTATCCCTATCACATCTTCAACCAGATACCTCTATCGTACACTTTCAACACTTTTTCATTCCGTTTTCCTCATTCCCAATTTTCATTATAGAGAGCAAAACACCAAGTCTTGTTATCAGATCTGCGAAGTTTTCAAGGCTTCATTACTGACAGTGTTGGTTGTAGTAAACATTATATTATGATATGTACAATGTGAACAGAACTTAATTAACCTCCGCAGTCGTTCAGATGACTTGCTCCAATCGAAAGAGTCGAGAGTCCACTCGGACAGGCTTTGCATGCAGTAGATCCATAACGATCCTCGTAAAATCCTTGTCTGCAAAATTGGCATTGAAAATTTTCAAATCCATTTGCTGATGCTTGACCTGGAGAACATTTATCTGTAAAATTAAGAAAGTTTATAAGCTTTTCACCTATGTTTGTTCGTAAAGCTTTTTCCTCGTTTGCACGGATCTTTATTGAAGTTCCAAAGAAGACTTCCATTTCTACAACAATTTGGGAAAGGAAAATTTTCCTTTGACAGATATGAATCCATAGGATCGAAATCATGTCTACTAAGCAAAATAGCTAATTAATTCCAAAATACATGAACTTTGCTATGACCCAAGACATCCAAACAAACTGAGACGTCGTAAGGTCTTCGGACATCATGGTAATTAAGGCGGAAACTAAACGCCCGTAACCTGTACTTATTAAACAGTCCAAAGGCATCATGGCAGAGACTAGGCAGCCTTTTACAGACCGTATCTACAGCACTTTGTGCATCGCTCATTGCTTTTAAGGTTAAAATATACTAGTCTATCTGGTACATTTTTTTCGCGACCATTGTGTTTTTATTTCTAAAACCATGGCACAGTGTGTGGGGAAAAACGGCTTTAAAGAGACTGAGTCATCAAGCTCAGCGAGCTGAGTACTTAAATGGGTGTTTTTTTATTACTTTAAAACTACTAAGTCTTGACTGGATACAGATGGACAGATAGTATCACCCTTTCATTTTTGGCTGATACTTACGCAAACACGCCTTAGCACCGTCTGTCAATGTTCCTTGGTTAAGTGGACATGGAGTACATGATAAGCTGCTTTCTCTATCACTGTACTGTCCTTTGGGACACTTGGTGCAGTTTTTCGTGACAGTATCATATGCGTAGCCACGAGGACACTTTACTGAAATTCATCAAAAAATAAATAAATGAAGTTTTATTAGTAAACAATCGACGCATCAAAATCGATCAGGCCTTGGTCTTCCATTCGAGAAGTGACATTCAGGGTTTGGAATTCGAACAAAGTTCGCGCTCTTGCAATTTGTTTAAGTTCAACAGGTTCTTTTGATTGGTCGGCTGATTTGAAAGAGGTTTATAGAATAAGATATGTCTTGTGTCTCTTGGGTAACAAATTAGTTAAGACTTAATAAAACTTACCACAGATATTTTGACTATGTATTCCTCCTTTTTTGACATAGCCTTGATCACAGATACCAGAGGAAGGCATTGGTACAGAATCTATCCCAACAAAACAATATTGGTGGAAAAGAAACAGTCAGTTTTGCTTCATTTTGCCTCTAATTAATTTACAACAGTTTAACCCATAAACCAAGGCTCATTTTCTAAATTCATCGTAAGGTCATACCAACACAATCAGGTACTGGATCCCATTTGAGAGTGTCTTTGTGACAATTGATTGTCGGCATTCCAATGAACACTTGTTTGCCTGGGTTACACTTGATAGTGGCATATTTATAGCCGTTGAAATCATGAACGCTTATCGTACCACCATCTGGTGCTGGAGGTTTTGGACATTCGGCCTCTGCAAATGGAATTAAATAACTTGTTCAATAACTTTTTTTAAGGTTGTGAAGCTTTAAGATGAAAGTTTTTCTCCCGTTAAGGTTGAAAAAAAAGAGGCATTAATATTCGTATTAGTCCTGTTTAGGAATGGCATCATCTAGCGTAATATCTATCGAATGTCATCTTCCGGAATTACAAACATTGTTTCTTTGGCTAAGCATGTACAAACTACGCTAAAACCACTTACTTTTGACGTTGACATCAAAGCTACAAGTACTAATCGTRTTACCAGCAGCATCACTTGCGGTGTAATACACAGGCAATGGACCAACCTTGAAAGTGTCGCCCGGATTGTGAGTTGAAGTTACTTTAGTTACTCCGACGTTATCAGAGAACTTGGGAAGAGTCCATGACACCTGTGTACTTTGTCCATTAACAACTTTGTAAATATTTGGTGGACAGTAGACAACCTTTGGAGGTTCTTTATCTGAAATGATATAGTATGAATAATCATGGCTTTAATCAATGTATCAAGCATCGTTTAAAAACGAATGTAGTAGGACCGCTCAAACTCTCTTCAGTACTCACTGCCAGTTTTCAATTTTTTCAAACRGTCACAGACATTGACAAAGAAAGTGGCATGCATCTATGGTAGTTTGCCCCCGTCCCTTTCAGCATGTATCAGGAAATGTGAGATCACTGACTCAGTGATAATGTTTCTTGAAAACCTTCTTTTTGCCCTCAAGAAGTCGTGCTAGATTCGTGGGTCCGAATCTTAATTTAGGAGACTCATGATCAAGTAGATAGCTTTTATCTTTAGCGTTTGTTTCTCCCCCTCAGAAACGTTTTGCGATGATGTTTAGCTTTATTTAAAATACATATAATAATGATGATGATGATGATGATGATGATGATGATGATGATAATGGGATTAACAGTGGATTCCACTGAGTGGCTCTTCTTCCACTAGATTCCAATTGGAATTTAGAACTTGATTTTTACGGAGGAAGGAAAAACCGGAAAACCCAGAAAACCCTCGAAGCACAGGGAGAAAACCATCAGGCAAGTCTACTCACATACGACATGGAGCCCGGCAGGACTCGAGCCCGGGTCGCATTGGTGAGAGGCAAGCGCTCTTACCGCTAAGCCACCCGTGCTTCCCTAAAGGGGGAAGCACGGGTGGCGTAGCGTGCTTTATGGGGAGTTGACTCTAGGGGAGTTTATACCTTCAATGATGATATTTGTAGTGCACTGTGCAAAGTCACCATTTTTGTTGGTAGCTTTGTAGGTCAGCTTAGTTGTACCAGCTGGGAACACAAGACTCGTTCGATATTTTTCTGGAAACATTTTAACGTCATCAACATTGCTCCTTGGCTTTGAAAGCAAGGCTGTGACGTCAGCATGAGAAGCGTTCGGGGCTAATGTAACCATGACTGATGTTGGACAGTTGATCCAAGGTTTAACAAATACTGAAAGAAACGCAATGAAAGACTCGATTATTTTCTTTTTACAACCTCTTTTTCCAGTTCCAGCATCCCTTCTCGTCCGGGTAAATAGACCTCTAGATCGCCAAAATGTTTTCGTTTAACAAAGCTACTTTTCGTGATCTTGATCACGACAAGCCAGGAAAAGTGATTGAAGAATGCATCATTACTTTTCTAACCTTTGACACAAGTCGCTGGAGTGCTGTTACTCCAAGCACCACTTTTTGTACAAACTATTTCAGGATTCTGATCATTTTTCAGGGTATAGCCTTTGTTGCACTGATAATAGCAAGATTGCTTAAAGGTGTTGCCAGTAGTGCTACAGAATGGTGGATAGACGTATCCATTGGCTGGTGGGGTAAGACTTGGACATCTTTTTGCTGAAAACATACAACAAAACACAAAAGGTATTGATATTTCTTTCTTTGACCTCTTCAGCCATATCTGAAGAGTATCTGGAAAAACGTGCCTATAGTGCAAGCTTTCAGGCAAAGGCCAGATTGTTGTACCGGATGGCCATACGCTACGGATACGGGTGGTCCTTATGACAACCTTGTTCAATGGCTTGCCTTGGACCAAAGATGCGCTACCTTCACTCTTCTGAATACGTTACTAGATAAGGATTTATTAATCTCGCTTTTTCCAATTAAATAATTAAATAAAGAAAAGGCTTGGTTAGTGGCATGGCCAGGTCAAAGATGCTATCATTGCGCACAAGGTATATCAACCGTAATCGATTTCTTAACCCCTCTTATACCGATATAAGAAAGATAAGACCAAAGACTTTACGTTCAAAGATGTTAATAAGTATTTGGTTTTACGATGCAAAGATTCACATTCCCTCGGGATTCACATTTTCAACTGAGTCATGCAGTGACTATTTGACGATATCAAAAAATGAATGAAACAATACCAAAGGTACTCACGTCTACAGTAAATTAGGGCCATATCCCAGCCGGAAGTATCCAAACACGTCATGGTATTCTTGCTTGGATCTGGCAGGAAGTAACCTGCTTTACAGCTAAATGTACATTGGTCTCCAACTTTTCGTCCATTTTTTACCAAGCATTCACTGGGACTTACCGAGGTACCTTGCGCCTCGACTACTGGGTGGCATGTAATAACTACAATACATTTTAAAAAGTTATTTTACGGCATAGTATCGATGGACAGTTAACTTGTTAAAAGAGCTCGCACTGTTCACACTTTATGAACGTCTCACATCTCACTCGTTTGCTCTTCGTATTCATTAATATCACTTTAACTGAACCGATTTACCATCTCGAGGCGATAAATACTTTGATATCATAAACTCAAAATCTACATTTGAAAAAAAATGTTCTTTCATGGTTGCCCTCTTTATTTTCTTATCAACCGCTGACTTGCGCCGCGATCGCGCCAACTAGTACACTTTGTTTTCGAAAGATACCGACACACTGAACATTAGAAATGGAGAGACTAAATATATGATATAAGCTCTAAAGGTGGCTTTATCCATTGAGTAACGAGTCCACTTACGTTCACACCGTCTTTTGTTATTGGGTATGTATTTGAATCCTTTCTTGCAACGACATTCATAGATTCCCTTATAGTTATAGCAGGTTGTAGATTGATCATCACAGTCGTCTGTTTTACGTGCGCACTCATCAATATCTAAAAATACATCAGATCAAAGTCAGTTATATCGCCGCGCCTTCCCGAGATACGTCAGTACGATATTCATCCTTGAAGTGAATACGAGCGGCCGATTTGTATGAGCATTTACAGGGGCGAGCCGTTGTGAAGCCAAAACAGATGAGACGCGAAGATTATATATTGCATGTCAATTGTCTAGGAATATGATTTCGAGTTCTCCTATTTTTTTTGTGACCGAGAAATGCATTTTGGTTAAAGTTGAATTTAAATGACGACGATTCTGTATCTCAGATATAATAAGTAACTGATAAAGAGTAACTGATTCGAATTCTGTTGTGTTTTTCTCATTAATTATTCATAATTTTATAATATACTAAATAATTATCCCACTAGTGTAAATTACTTTCATTTCCTGCCGTCGTCAGTTGTACTACGATAATTTTCGTCGGAGCCATAAAGAGCTTATATATCTATGGATCAGCACGCAGTTCACAGAAAATATCATCCATTTGAATAACTTTTCCTACCTCGACATCTCAGCTTGTTGTACAACTCAAAGCCACTGCGACAACTGCATGTGTAGCTGCCAACGTTGTTATGGCAGAATGTTTCACAGCCACCGTTTGCCAGAAGGCACTCGTTGTTATCTGTAAGATATTCAATAAGAATATTGAAAAAGCTGTTCCTACGAAAATATTCTAAAATTTCAATCTTTTTTCGACTCAACGATTTAATTAATTGTATTTTCGTATTTTCCATGCAATTTTTTTTATTTCAATATGAAGCTCCATCTCAGCCAAACGCCATCCCTAGATCCACTGTAATATATACCAGATAGAGTAATTGATTTCACCATGCATTATCTTACCTACGCAACTTCCATCTGAAGCTTTCTTGAATCCAAAAGGACAATTGGCTAAAACCATAAACAAATATAACATAGATAAAACTTAGACAGCGAGCCAATTAAAATGTAGAATGAAAACAATACATTCCAACTTGGGGTACTCGAATAATTGTTTTCTGCTTGTTTTTGATTGGCTCCACTACCCAAAGTTGGAATGTATTGTTTTTATTCTACAATTTATTTGGTTCTCGCTGTCTATGTGGCCCCAGTTATAGTAGTTCCACTGTAAATCATTCTAAAGAGAAAAAGAAAAAAGAAAAAAAACGACAAAACGCAGCGGCCGTTGATAAATCAAAAGCGCCGACTAAATCCAACAACATATTTTCAAGATGGCGTCTATTTCCTCCCCTAAAACAGCCACACGATGCACTTCAATAAGCCTGAAGCGAGATGACGTTTTATCCTCGTCTCTAGACCATAATCCTTTTCACACTGCTTTTGTTCTTTAATTATGACTTTTGTTCCTTTATTCTCTAAAGAATCAAAAATTTTAATATGAAAGAATTTTAAAAACTATTATGGTATAGAGTCGGGATTAAAACGTCATCAAGCTTCAGGCTTATTGCAACTCGACACAGTTTTCCCCTCAACCTTGGAATGGCTAATGACATCGTGTTGGCATTATTTTTAGTGCACTTGCCTCTAATGTAGGTCCATTTGCCTGGATAGATGTCTCCTTGATAGTTCACAAACACATAACGACGACCATTGGAAACGACTAGTACCTGTTACAGAAAATAAAATTATTAGCCTATAGATAGCCTGCGTAGTGGCGCTTTGGGGAGAGGGACTGGGAAGGAGGGAAGAGAAGTCCCAAAAGCGCCGCTACGCAGCTGAGATCACTGACGATTATGGGACACTTTTCATATCTAAAACAAGTAAAAACGTGTTTTGATACGAATTGCAGCTTGAGGATGTTCACAAGAGGCGAGACTGTAACTGTTAAGATGTGCAAGTCCATCAACAGTTATCAAGCGGTTGAAACTCGTAAAATTTACCCTGTCTACCCATAATCCTTTTCGGTCTCAGCTTTGTAGCTTTTCAACTTTATTAAACTAAGTGTAAAGTACCTTTTTAATAGGCCATGAGGATGACGATCCAGAATGAAGGTAGATTTCCACGCCATTCAATTCGCCAACATCGCGATCGTTCAGTCCGCGAAACGCGTATTTACTGAAACGAAGAAAAATGATTTACTTTGAACAAGTGAAACGTAAAAACATAGTAAAAATGTAATCGCTTATAATCGTTGGGGCTTATACATGTGGGTTATCATTCTAGAAGAGTGGATTTATTTAACAATTCATTATCGGTAAATATTCACCATAAGCAATAAGCCTGAAGAGTCCTCGCCACAGGCAACCCAATCTCTTGTTCTGTTGTGTTGTAGTATTCGTGTAAAGTTAGTACGTTTAAGGAAAAAAAGGCTTTCCTTGATAGCTTGTATGTTTTGCTGATTTTGAGAGACATCAGAAGATACAACAAGCTTTCAAGGAAAGTCGTTTTTATTCTTAAAAGTTTAACTTTAAACGCTATGAAATATTACCGTTAATATTCAAATACTACAACAGAACAAGAGATTGGGCTGCTTGTGGCTTCGCTGGCCATGAGCTCATGTACGACGAGTGTGAGTGGAATGACCGTTAATTAAGTATTGCCAGAACACTGCCAGAACAAATTCAAGCAGATAGAATTCGTACCTAAGTCGTTTAAAGGTTCCTCCTCGTGGGGTAAGAATGTGTGCAGAGGAAGTTCCAATGTCACCAACGAATTTTATCTCCACGCGTGAGCTGGTATCGGACGAACCAGTAATAATCAACACCGTATAAGATCCTGCATCAAAATGAGAAATATAGCAGTGATGGTTTCGAGTTTTTACATGCTTCAAATTAAAATAAAGTTTGATTATGATGCCATTCTTTTCAGATTGAAAGTAAACAAGATCGAGTTGCCAAAGCAACGAACAATAGTGAGTAGTTTCAGTTTGTTTGTTGTCAGTTGAGAGAAAAGGAAGCGGACTTGTGCATGACGGCGTCATTTGATTCCCACTACAAAAAATCCATTGCACACTTTTTTTTTTGTTCAGAGCACCAACTGTTTTGCTATTATCATGAGAAAATACCAATTTTAATAAGAAAGTAAATTTGCGAAGCATCTCATGCTAATGGAAGTCAAATAACGCTGATGCAAACGTCCTATTGTTAAGAATCTGAAGAATGGTAACGCCTGACGCCGAACATGATCTTCCAGAAACTATACCTAGTAAATAACTCGCTTTAAAATTTTCTGTTAAAGGGCAAGAGTCTTGCAAGCCAACTTTTAAGATTCGACTTTCGTTCAGCTTTCATATAAAGTATACCTTTACAATTGGTGTTTTTTTAAATGGTCAAATATTTCTACACCAAATGGGTTGAGTAAACTGAGTTGATACTACGGTTCATTACCCTGACCTGACCTTAGTTTTAATTAAGTAAACACCAGGATACAGTTTTAAGACGTAATTACACGATTCACAATCTTAAAACTAAACTGGCATTTTCTATATTTTATTTAAAAAAGACTAGTACAGGGATTTGATACGGTCATTTAAGATAAGAAAATCGTACGATCAAATTTATCAATAATCACTTAAAACTTACTTGAATGGACAACAGTAAAACAGCCAAAGAGAAAAAGCAAAATTACACTTCCCTTGAACTGCATCTTGAACTTCGTCTTGCTTGCTCAGTTCAGCCAAAACTTCGATCAACCAGGCGAGAAATTCAAGTGATCAATCTGCTGTAACGACGCGGCTGCTTTATACTAGCGGCGTTGCCAACGCATAAAGACTAATAAGGTATTATTAGTAAATAATAAGGTATTATTAGTAAAAAAGTTAATGACTAACAGTTTTTTTAACAGCTTTCCTATTAAAGTTTTAGTACTTTAGTTTCGAAGGTCCACATTAGAGAGTTTTAGATTGACTTTTTTTCTCCCCGCAAACGGCAAACGTGACCATGTTTTGATAGTTTTCCTGTATTTTACTTTACCTTTTACAAACCTTCTCACCAAAGACAAATATTCTTTTGTTTTTCTACTACTTGGACTTTTTTGCGATTCTTTTTAAGCTATTTAAAATAATTTTTAAATGGTCAACTGACGTTTCACGTTTGCCGTGAACGTAAATCTAAAACTCTATTATCGCGACTTCTCCCCTACACCGCTAGGTATATATTCAACAGCCACTTGGCAAAGTTGTATCAATTTATATAGATCTTTATAGATTTGAAGAACTTTAGCCGTCTACTAATAAACGTTACTTTGTTCGCTTGTTGCTTTTTTCTTTTCTGGTTACCAAGGTGATTAAATATCTATTTTCATAGCCGTTAATGCCCGCCTGCAAAATGACACTATGAGGAAAATTAAAACCCAGATGTTTAGACGCTGTTCGGGTCGTATATAAATAACGATGATTTATAATGATTTATGGTTATATAGCGTCCTTTCTATACGGATATAATCAAAGACGCTTTACATTTATCAAGCCAGGCAGAATTATAATTTTTCAACGTTAGCATTTTAACAATTTTAACAGCAAATTTTTCTCCGGAGACCGGAGGGGGAAAGTGCTAAATTGATTACTATGTGAATCTTAAGTCCCAGCACAGTCTCGGAGTTCGGAGAGAGGGTTTCAATATTGACTAGTGTATACTCATGAACGAAAATCAAAGTCTGACAAGTATCCTCAACGAAATTTTTTCAAAAAACAATTCTCTTTCATACAAAGATAAAATTTTATGAAACTGAAGCCAGAATGAACAAAATTAAACCCTCAAGTCAACTGTAGATTTCCCAAGAAAGAATATACGATCATTAGGATGACATGACTACAAAATAATTTTACTTTTTTTGTAATTTTACTTTTATTGTCTTGCTCTCGTGTTTCAGTTGGTGATTAACATCACACTGATATYGACCCAAAAATTAAAGTTTAAACTACTTAAACCACTTACTGCACACTTAATTAATTAACGTTTGTAATATCGATCTTAACTTTTTTTTTACTTTTTCTATTGAATAAATATAAAACACGTTTTTTAGTCCTAAAAACACTTGCTCAGTTCTCTAAGTAATATGTACAGCATGGGTGACCGTGTTGTATACGATATACAAACTCGAGGCGTAGCCGTGAGCAACTTATGAACCCTGGAATGACGAGTAGGGAAGAAGTTACTTCAAATAACGGAGCGACGACGAAATTCAATGATACGGAAAGTACAATTTGACAATTCGTAGCGTACAGGGTTTTAAACGATTTCGTTTATAACCGCACACATATTCAACTGATGAAGGATAATCTGTAGTCTCTTAACTGAACTAAAGAATCCTAGCGCCCTTGCTTGAAGGATTTTGAGAATTTGTAACAACATGACATGTGGTTAAATAATAACCCTTGTTAGCCTGGGAAAAAAAAGAAAGTCAATTCAATACTATAATCTATTCATAGACGTCTATCACAAGGTGTCATTCAAAGAGATTGTTAGTTTCACAGTATTTCTATAGCCTTTTAGACAGTATTGTGGATTTGATATTTAAACACGTGTCTTTCGTCGTATTTCAAAGCCTCATTAATGACACCAAAAGTTTGGAAATGTGCCAAGTACGTATAGTTTCACACGTTTCTCTCCGAAAACGACGGCTTACCGTTTAAAAAGATTTTCTTCGATACTTTTTATAAGATAACTGGCTCGTTCTCACTCACTCTAGATTTTTTTAAATCGATTGGATAAAAAGGAGGTGTCTTCGTTAAAAATGCGAAATACAGGTCTTCAGGGTCGTGACGAGCGAAGTGGAATCAGGAATCACATCAGCGAATCAGGGATCACAGAAGAGGGTTGGGGCTGGGAATTGGTATCCTTTTATATAAATTCAGGGATCAAGGGATTATTCATGGGATTAGGGATCCAAATACGTGAGTTTTGAGGATCATGGATCGACATTTTGTGTACGAATTTGGGAATAATCAAAAAAAAACATTCCTCGTCACGACCCTGGTATCTTAGCTTGAAAGGTCCTTTCACTGGATGTGATCTTATCTTAGCTTCAAAGGTCCTTTCACTGGATGTGATCTAAGCTTCCAAAGGTCCTTTCACTGGATGTGATCTTAGCTTGAAAGGTCCTTTCRCTGGATGCGATCTTAGCTTCAAAGGTCCTTTCACTGGATGTGATCTTAGCTTCAAAGGTCCTTTCACTGGATGTGATCTTAGCTTCAAAGGTCCTTTCACTGGATGT
>NW_022259170.1:198125-250910 GCF_009602425.1 Actinia tenebrosa | reverse complement strand
CACACCTGAGGGAGAAGGATGACACACCTCAGGGAGAAGGATGACACACCTTAGGGAGAAGGATATCACACGTCAGGGAGAAGGATGCCACACCTTAGGGAGAAGGATGCCACACCTCAGGGAGAAGGATGACACACCTCAGGGAGAAGGATATCACACCTCAGGGAGAAGGATGTCACACATCAGGGAGAAGGATGTCACACCTCAGGGAGACGTTAAATTGCCACATCATATCAGGAAGAAGGATTTCAAATTACAAAACTACAACAGTGCGTAAACAGTTGATGGCTAGATTTGTTATGTAATCATATAGAAATGAATGCAGGTTCCACATACCACAATATTTAATGAAGTTCGGATAACCAGTTAAACTCTTCTGCTGTATCTGGCCAGAAGGACATGAATCACCAGCGTTAATTCTTGTTGCATCTGAAATAACATGAGAAAATAAATCTTCATTTGAGAAGTTCTTTTTTAAAACTTCGACCTTACTTATTTCCTGTAAGTGGACTATATCTTTATGATTATGATTTCTATGGCTACGTCTGGACAAAAGCAGTTACTTCATTGAAATTTGTAGCAATTAAAGTGTTGAATAATAAAAATTGATTCAAGATAAAATATGCTTGAATGAAATTATAGAAATAAGTTGTCACTGCCGGACA
Organism: Actinia tenebrosa; assembly: GCF_009602425.1. The sequence continues at coordinate 250,245 of NW_022259170.1, read as the reverse complement.
AAAATACCTGCTGTATTAACTGAGAATTATAGTTATGAGTTATCATTGGATAAAAAGATACTTGTAAAAGTAGGGTGACCCTTATTCCTTACCGACACATGTTGGAATAAGAATTATAGGAATAAGTTGTTATTGGACAAAAATACTTGTAAGCGTAGGGGGGACCCTCATTCCTTACCGACACATGCTGGAATTTCATTCCATGTAGCCTCAGGTAGCTGACAAGTGGCTCCATATGTGAACATAAAGGTTTGTTTTCCTGTGTTACACGTAATGCGACAGTATTTTGTCGAGCCATAATTCATGCAGTTCGTTAGTTTTCCATTGTCAGGGTCTTCAGCAACGGGACATTGCAATCCTAAAAAAAATGAAGAAAGACTTTACTATATAGCAATTGTCGATAAAGCCGAATAACCCTTGTGCTTTGTTACGCTTCCTGCATTGTCTGGTGCGGAATGTTCATCAGCTGAATCTACATTGCATTCAGTCCGTGCTCGGAAAATGCTAACCAAAAATATTTGACCCATATTCCCTTTCGGGGAACGCAGTCAACAAAGCTGGATTCTAATCAGTACTCACTCTTAACAGTGACTGAAAAGCTACATTGAGCCGTGTTTCCTGCAGCGTCTTTTGCAACATACAATACCAACGTTTCCCCAAGGCCAAACTTTTGATTGGGCTTCTTGTCGGAGGTGACACCTGATTGAAGAATTAAAGCGAGCAATCAATAAATGACTTCATCCTTACAACGTTCTTATTATCGGCTGCTCACTATCGGCTGGCGAGGAACAACTGTTATAAATCTTACTTTCTAATTGGGTTGCGCACGCGCACGTTATGAGAACGCAAAGCAAATGGACGTGTTTTCCATCTCTTCATTATTGGATTAACGTTTACTATAAAGCATAAACTGTGCACTGTATAAAAACATCACACATCGTATGACCGTGAAATATATCATGTATCAAATGCAACGCATTCAGAAAAGGTCGTAAATCCCGTGTCGTAACCATGCTTTTGCAAAATTCTACTTTATCACTGTTAAGGAACGCATCGCCACGTGAAAGTTCTTATAGTAATACATAGTTTAAAATAATAAGATAACTATCGTCGTCGATTCATACTTGTGACTTTGACGTTGTCTGCAAATTCAGGATCGCGCCATATGATCACTTTATCTATTCCGGGGGAGCTCTCGTAGATGTTGTTAGGGCAGTACACAACACGCGGAGGTGTCTTGTCTGAAGATGGACACAATGTAATTGGTTAATAATCATGCCGTTTGGTAATGTACAGTACATGTACTAAAATGGACATTATAATCTAAATAAGAAAGCAGCTAAGACACATTCCACATTCAATGTAAGTTTAAACTTGAAGTTAGCAAAAAAAAGGCAACCGTTATAAGATTCTTGTCGCTAAACATAGCTCAATAGGGGAGTCATTTTACCAAATAAATGTGCACATAGAGTAGTTACAAAACGTTTCTTAGAGACATCAAATTGCTACAAAAGTTAGTTGGCCTTTTCGGTCCATACGAACTAGGTTTTGTTTGAACGAACATAGTCTAGGATGGCTTTTACTTTAGTGAAATTTAACTTAGCCATTACTTTTTGTCATAGTTCCATGCCAGTACCTCGCATCGTTCTCGTACTTATTACGAGTTATTCATTTTACTTCATTTTAGCAAACCGTATTTTATGGATGTGCAGAATACGTTTTTGAGGGATGAGCTATGAAGCATATACCTTCAATGATGACATCTGTAGTGCACTGTGCAACATCACCATTTTTGTTGGTAGCTTTGTAGGTCAGCGTAGTTGTACCAGCTGGGAACACAAGGCTCGTTCGGTATTTTTCTGGGAACATTTTAACATCTCCAACATTGCTCTTTGGCTTTAAAAGCAAGGCTGTGACGTCAGCTTGGTTACCTTTCGGGTCCAGGGACATGACTACGTCAGGTGGACAGTTGATCCAAGGTTTAATAAATACTGAAAGAAATAAGATGTCAAACAATTAATAATAACAGTGGCCTTAACCGTGTTTCCACAGAATGGCTCTTCTTCAACTAAACGTCAATGGAAATTTACAGTCAAATTTTGCAAAAGAAGGAGAAAACCCAAGAAAAACCCTCGAAGCACAGGAGAGAACCAACATACAACTCTACTCACATGCAACACTGAGTATAGGAATAGGCCATTTCACGGATCCCGTAACTCAACCTCAGCCTCGTCAGCGTGTAATTATTTTTTAGAATTTGTCTACAGTCCGCAGTAATGAAAGGAATTTACACATCAACAAACAATTGAAACACTTAGAAATTTCACAGGTTGTAGGCAATTTCTAAAGAATATATTACACGCTGACGAGGCTGAGGTTGAGTAACGGGATCCGTGAAAGGGTCTATTGAACACAAGTCGCACGGAGGCGAGCTCTCTCACAGTTACACCATCAGCGCTTTCCCGTTATTGAAAAATAATTTTTTTCCGATGTCTATGGGTTAGGTGAAAGGCGTTGCTATCTTGAGATGGCTAATCCTTTTCATTTCTCGGGGACCTAGGTAAAATAGACAAAAATACAACTGGCTTTCCTCCTCAAAACAATGTTCAAGGCCTTTTTTTATCACTTAATAAGTAGGGAATATCAAAGTGTGGTACCTAATTTTACTAACCTTTGGCACAAGTCGCTGGGGTGCTGATGTCCCAAGCACCACTGTTTGTACAATCCCTCTTAGGATTCTGACCATTTTTCAGGGAATAGCCTTTGTTGCACCGATAATAGCAAGATTGTCCAAACGTGTTACCAGTTGTGCTACAGAAAGGTGGATAGACGTATCCATTGGCTGGCGGGGTAAGACTTGGACATCGTATTGCTGTAAATATATTTAAAATACGAAAGATATTGAGTCCTTTGAGTTCTCTGGCCAAGAGACTTAGTACGCTGCACAAGACGAACTTGTCTTTAACATGGACACAGGGGATTGTCCGGCAATTCTCCTCAGGTAGGATAAGAGTTTGTTGAAAACTTAATAATTTTGCTTAGTTAATTTCTGAATGAAATTTATGAATCTTGAATTTGATAATTACAACTCATGTTACAAGCAGCATGATATATGAATATGAAATCCCTTTCAAAATTATGTTGGGAGTGGAACTTACAGTAGCCTGAACATTTTGTGTTTGGATACACGTAGAGTATAGCTAGACTTAGAGTAAAATATATTCAAAAGCAAACACAATTTTTCTCAATGGAATTTGTGCCACTTCTTTTGTATTTTCCTGTTAGCGAGATGATTTCGAGAAGGGTTTAAGGTGTCATTTCCTAGAGCGCTATATTTGTTTGTTGCGCATGAGAAGAGGCATGAATATGGATACAACCCAAACATCAAGCTAAACCTAAATTGAGAGATCTATCCCCACCCTTTCTCAATTCTGATTTGACAATTGTTTTCTATAAAGGATATGGAAGTAAAGATAGAGTTAAGGCCAATGGCTTTCCTTCCATGCCCAAGAAAGCCTGCTTGCCACGGTGTTTTTTGTAAGCCTTGGATTGATTTGTACAACTTTTATATAACAATACTGACGGTACTCACGTCTACAGCTTATGATGGGCATATCCCAGCTGGTAGTATCCAAACACGTCATGGTATTCTTGCTTGGATCTAGCAGGACGTAACCTGCCTTACAGCTAAATGTACATTTGTCTCCAACTTTTCGTCCATTTTTTACCAAGCATTCACTGGGACTTACCGAGGTACCTTGCGACTCGACTAATGGGGGGCATGTCATGCCTGCAATACATTTWAAAAAAAGTTGAATAGTATCGATGAATAGTATTGATGATGTACACGAGTTCACGAAGTTCAAGGGTGCGAGAAAACTTCCTTCCATGGTCGTCGCTATCATACTCTCATACCGACAACCGCTGACAACTGCTTTATCCATGGAGTAACGAGTCCACTTACGTTCACACTGTCTTTTGTTATTGGGTATGTATTTGAATCCTTTCTTGCAACGACATTCATAGCTTCCCTGATAGTTAAAGCAGGTTGTAGATTGATCATCACAGTCGTCTGTTTTACGTGCACACTCATCAATATCTAAAAATACATCAGATCAAAGTCAGTTACATGACCATTCCTAAATACATTACGATTTTAAGTGAGGCAAATTTGTCTTTCCTACCTCGACATTTCAGCTTGTCGTACAACTCAAAGCCACTGCGGCAACTGCACGTGTAGCTACCATTGTTGTTATGACAGAATGTTTCGCAGCCACCGTTTGCCAAATAGCATTCATTGGTATCTGCAGATGATATAAAGAATGTCATAACTCAACTTTTAAAACGAATTTGTAAAAGCAAAGGGCAGATTTTTGTATGACTATGACAATCGTATGTCACGAACATCGATTTTTTACAGTGACATCTTTACATGTTTTTTTCTACAGTCAAACGAAATCTACTCCTATACAAATTATTCCTATACTTCTTACTAGTGATTTCATTATATTAATTGTTTCAAGAGAAATTGATTATTGCTTTTGCTTTCTATTTTCTAATAACGATATAATGTTGATCACAACTGTATCATTATATATATATTAATGAACTTCTTAGGCTCAGGTCAAACGACACTTAAGCCAAACCTAATTGAAACAATGGATAAAAAGGCGGTCTTCTTTAATGTCTTTAGGTTCGGCTCATCTGAGGTTCGACGCTTGACCTTAGTCTTACCGACGCAATTCTTTCCCAAGGCATCGACTTGAAATCCTACTGGGCATGCGCATCTGCGTCCTCCTGCCAGGTTAATGCACGTGTGACTGCAGCCTCCGTTGTCAACTTTACACTCATCGATATCTAACAAAGCGAAAACATAAGATTGCATCTTTGTATGTGTTATGTTACTTCTTCGTAGTATTCTGTTCRTTAAATTCAATATTTTCTCAGTTTCTTTTGTTCAAAAAGATTAAATTCAGTTAATGACTGCAAGCTATGAGCCTTCACTCTGTGACGTTCGAATAGGTCAATGTAGGTAGGTAGTCATATAAAAATAGATTATGCAAAAAGGACATTTAGATTTTTTAATGAAATCACTCGAAAACCACACCAACATAGCTGCTCTCCCCTCCCCTCCCCAACAACCACGAATAAAATAAGTCGCTTGCATCATCCCTTAATTCCTACGACGATGTAAGGACAAAAATTGTAGCAGTCATCTGAGCATGGTGGCTATATATGACATCACATCTACCTAACGAATGCCTAAATACTATTGTTGGGTTTCCTGCTAAATCCTAGATTAAATATCTGGGAAACTGGGTAAACGCTAACCAAGGCAACCCCAAATTATGTGATAAGAGTTTTAAAGAGTTTACCGCTTACCAATGCATGTATGGTTGTCAGCAGACATTTTGTAACCAGTCCAACACTTGCACTTATAACTTCCTTGATTATTTTCGCAAATTTGGTTACAACCTCCATCATTGATATCACATTCATTGATGTCTGAATATAAATGAGAACACACCATCAGTGAAGCTACCTTCACTCTTTGCCATACATCGGCTCACTGGTCACACATAAAACCTTAAATAGAGATAGCAAAGCAAGGTTTTTTAAAATAATAAAATGACACTTTTGATAAATATCTTTCTACGTTTCCCACGTCATCTTTCAGTATAAATTTACAAGCTCGACGTGGGAAACGTAGAACGTTTTTTAATTAAAAGTGTCATTTCATTCCTTGAAGTAGAGGCTTTGACAGGAGGCACAAAGATAGAGTCTTCCTCCCCTGAGAAATTGAATTCTTTCTTATATAAATCAGATTAGACAGATTCAAATGTTCCTGCCTCCTGTCATGGCTGCCATCACGTGATGGTGCAAAGCCTCTATACTGTTACATTTGCTGCTTATTAGACCAAGCTGCAAAGTACTTTTATTTCAAAGGATCAAAAAATTAAACTTTGCAGCCTTAGTTGAATGCATTGGCCAATGAACCGATGTATGGCAAGTAGTTTATTACAAATGGCTTCCGTGACTATCCACGGTGAGTCCCTACAATTACCACGCAGTATAGTATAATTCTGCTAGCAACACAAGTGTAGTATATCATCTTCGCTCAGTTACGAAAAAATATATAACTTCCCAGGTTCTTCCTATACAATAGTTCACATTTTTTGGTTCGATGTCCTCTTTCTCAATTTCACTTACCGCTACACCCGTGTCTGTCTCTTTCAAGCTTGTATCCACTTTTACAAGAGCATATGTAGCTACCGACGGTGTTCTCACAAAAGTCATCGCACCCGCCATTGTATCGTTTACATTCATTGATATCTACATTTTGAGCGAAATCAATGTAAATATAACTGATGCTCTCAAATATTGTGCTCAAATGATGCTTAGTTATTAGTTAATAACTTAGGTTTATCAACTCAGGGTATAAATGCTACCCTTGCCAGTAAAGCAAGGACGATTTTATTCACTTAATACACAGAAGAGTAAAGAGTTTTCCAGAGACTATAAGGCGTAATACATACGAGTGGTTTACACTGGAAAATGGCCTACTTATTAAAGCTACAGCATGAGTAAAATCGTGTACCTTTGCATGTTCGTTTGTCATTCAACAACTTGTACCCAGGATGGCATTTACAGGTGATGTACTTAGTACACATCCAGTCCGTCACACATCTGAAGAAACACACACCCATGAAGCAATACCTTTCATTATCTTTGCAGATCTGTGAACAGGTGCCGTTTTTCTCTTTGCATGTCTCTGGTTCTGGAGCTGGTAAAAGGAACAAAAAAAAAAAGTTGCTTTGTGATGGGTGACAAAGCTGAACAGTTAAGAACAAGCTGGTCGTGAGAAAAGCTCGAAACCTGAACAAGGATTTTCGAGCTATGGTTTCAGAGTTAGTGTGCATTGCTGGACTACACCTGTTAGATGAATACAAACTCTATATCTAGGTACCATAGCTGCTATATCTAGGTACCATAGCTGCTATATCTAGGTACCATAGCTGCTATATCTAGGTATTATAAATACTATCATCGTTAACCAACTGGATAGATTACATCAAAACTATGCCCTCCACATTTAATATCTTTTCCATTATTTCCCATCCTTCAGCGCGTTCTAGATCTTTTCATTTGGTTCATCAAATAAATGCAATATGAATAAAGAAATGGCCAATATGGCCGAAAGCTTGGCATTAGAGATTAACCTATAAAACGTAGCTGATACGGTTTCTCATTTGAATGCATCCTTCGCACGAAAATACGATTAAATTTAAAGATGTGCAAGGAGGAATGGTGGTGGTACTCCTCGAAAGAATGAATGAATGCTAACCTTTACATCCGTAAATCTCGACCCTCATACAAGGAAATGCATTGAAAGAACGAGGCACTAGACGAACCGCAAAGGCATTCAATTGAACAACAACGTCTGACTGTGATATCTGTTGAAAAAATAAAAATACTCGTATACGCCATATAAACGTTATCCAACACAATAATTTATGAGAGAARCGCAATAGAAATCATGCCCATGATAAAATTATAATATCAGATATAAAATAACATAAAAAATATAGTTTATTCACTCGTGATCAGAGGCGGATCCAGGATTTTTTCAAAGGGGGGGTTGTAGCATTGATTGGGGTGATGGGGAGATATTGCAGACCAAAGGGTTTGGGAGACGATTATTGCTGCAGGCGAGCATGGTTGTTTCAGGTCCCACACACGCAGCGTATAGAAAAAAAGCGAGCGAAATGTGTTTGGCACCCCTGTTTTAATAAAACTCGCGATGCTGTTGGTGTTGTCATGAAAAAATATATATAATAATAATAATAATAATAATAATAATAATAATAATAATAATAATAATAAATCACGATGGCTCTTATAGGGGGGTTGCAACCCCCAAAACCCACCCCTAGATCCGCCACTGGTGATTTTTGAGTTACCCTCTCTCTCCTACGATAGGAGTTGCGGTATTGCAAGAATATATGTTGTCGAGATCATATCAAGCATTCCCTTCCCACAAATCCAACAAAAAAGGGGTAAAGATACTAAGCATATAACCTGTTTAAAGTTTTGGAACTGAACACCATCCCTGCTAACTTGAAGGAGGTACTTGGTCACACGTCGAGCCGTCTGATTGACACCAGGGTTTGTCTCCCCATCTATTTTGATCCTGGTAATGCGTTTAAACGACGAAAAGACAATCTGCAAATACTCGCTGCTTGAAAAATTCTGAGTTGGACACCAGGCAGATTTTGAGCTCATTTGCGCATGACTTGCAGAAAAGTTGGCCGATAGTTGAGATGATGACGTCACGGCGTTGTTAGTCAGGAGAGACTGGTTACAATCTAAGTAAGATGGACGTAAGAACAGTTTGAATTAAATTTGACTTTAGGTGGGTGGCGCCGGGGTGGGGTACGTCAGGTACAAGTAGTGATAAAGAAGATGGTCCAAGGGGGGAGGGGAAAGGGGATGTTCTGGGTTACGCCAGACAACACGGATAGTGAAATTAGATGTGGAAGAGGGGGGCTGCAGAAGCATACCTATATGATTTATTCAAGTACAAACAGCAACATTCAGAAAGAATGGCGGTGTGTTAATTTATTCTATTGGGATTCACTAAGTAAAAATATCGCAGTCACACTTGTTAAACCAAACTACTTATTGTTATGACCATTTAAAAAGATCGTTTTCCGATTTAAAAATATCATCGGGAATTCGAAAAGGCTTTTGCGTATGGGATATGGAAAAAAACCCTCTATTTTTGCTTTTGATCTTGTTCTATTATTTCGCAAAAGAAGTCAGATATCTATTTCCATTTTTTCTTCTACTGTTGATGATGAAGTTCCTTTCAAACGATTGTTGTATTTGGGTCAGTTTCTCTACGTGTATTCCATGTATTGACCCAAATGCCTCGACTTGAAACAATTGTTTGAAGGCAACAGAGCGTAACTCTGATATGTGCTAAAAGTTAGCTAAGCTAAGCGTTATTCAAATTTTTTCAAAGGTAGCCGCAATAGTTTTTTAAAGTTAAATTTAAGATAACATACCTTTATCTCCTAGTACGCCCGACTGTAGCAGAACCACAGCAGTTAAGGCAAACCACAACATCCCGATTTAAAAGATTTTCTTGAAGATTCTTTTTAATGGTTGATGACAAAGCCTGAATGCTATAGGAAAGTGGAACACAAAATAGCTAGGATATTGCTCATTACGACCCAGAGACAGCTGTAACATCGAAGATATACATATATTGATTCGGTATAATAAATGAGCAACAAACGTTTGGGGTTATGATGAAAGAATTTGTTCAGCTCGTCAAGCTGGTCAAACATGACAGCGCTTGATGTACCTTTGTGTGACTTTATCAAAAGGTGCCTCAAAATAACTAGGCTCTATCTTTTCTACGTTGAGTTGAGTAAGGTACAGTACTTCAGATACTTGGCTAATACGATTCTTAGAGTGTATTAATCTTAAAAAGCCGCTTTTAAGAACCTAGTATATCAGGAACCTAATGGCTAGAATATGTGATTAAGCCCTCATAGTCGTGTAATCATGTCTCACAACACATGAAGCACATTTGAAGCATTTGATTCGCTTTTAACGAGAGAAATTTTGTAATAATTCAGAACTGAATTGTTAACTCCTTAACCAACAAACTACTGAACTTAAATACACAATAAAATAGTTAAATTAAAAAAAAAAACAAAAAAAAAAACAACCAATAAAATAAAATTTAAAAAAATCATTTCCCGCCAAATAAATAAGGTTCTGAAGAACGACAACTTGATTGTTTTAAAGCTTATTTCTCAGTAAAATACGATTAATCATTAGCTAGAAATGGATTTTGTTGTTTCGAGCATGATAAGATTAGTTTAGATTTGCTTTTAACTAAATCCCAAGCCATATAACACCTCAGGGTTTATCAAATAGCTTCCAATTTTGTGATCCAAACACCCTTCAACAAAACCAACCAATCTTACTATTACCGAATTATTATTAATTATTATTAGCGAATCATGGAGGTAAACACTGAGAAGAAATTCCGTCTTTTATTCTCGTCATTTTCTAACTTGGATAAGTTGATAGAACACAGTAAGGAGTCAGTACCACCTTCAATTTAAATTTAATTAAATTTAATCTTTTTCACTGCACAGATAAAAATACAATCATAAAAAAAGAAGTGTGGGCGCAGCCATAAACCTATTACACATTGGGTTGTGACCAGGAGTTTTAATACCTTAAATACGGTTTCTACAACAAATAAATATATACGTCAAATATAGAGAATAACTAAAGTAAATCAAAAACTCAAGAACTGGCGAAATAAACTAGAAAAATACTTACAAAACAAACTGGTCCAAACTTGACTTGGACTGACTACAAAAACGTAATTAGTTCTAGTGAATTTATACTGGAAATTTGAATAATCAATGAAATGGAAAAAACAATGAAAAATAATGAAACAAAGAGACTTAGAAAACTGAAAACGAAAGGTAATGAGGCAAAATAAAACAAAATCCCGTGCATAAATATAATAGATATACTTTGCATCTTGCACCTACAAGAAGTTTTTACGAAAAAATAGCAATTGACAAACAAAAGGGGAAATACAGCGAGGAAGGCTTAGAAATGACCCCGATTAGAATAATACGGCGCGCGAGCACACCCATTTATGCMTTTTTTTAATGCATGCGTCGATTTCTTCCGAGATATCAGAAGATCATTAGATTCACTCAATCATTGTAACGTACTTTCATATCTAGAGGATGAACACTTTATTTTCTTGGGATACACTACGGTTTTTTTTAGCTGTTTTAGTGTAATTCAGTTTAGTTCAGTAGAGTTTCCTTGGTTATATTGTTATTATATATAAAAAAAATACTATTAAAGAAAATTGAAATCAGTTTATTAATCAACATTAATATTTTGACGTTGAAAAGAAGGAAGAGAGGGGAGGGTTTGGAATTTTTTGTTCATTGCATGTCTTCATTGCATGTCTTCTTTATCCAGCTGTATCTCCTGAAAAAATATCAACGTCGAAGGCATTTCACCGCAAGTAAAAGCTAAAGATAATCAAATACTGTAACGTCTTGGTATTTACTCATATGCTATATTCAATCAGTGATAACACCAAACGTTACAGGGCCCAAGAGCTTGAAGACTGAGTGAGGATGAATTGGACGGTTTTGATAGCGTTATGTTTGGTTCCTTTTACTCACAGTGCCTTAGGTGAGTCAGAATTGCGTTAATTGTCTTAAAACTTTAAAATTTTCAATAGAAAGTGAGTACTAGTCACACGTCTTTTCAATAAAAATTAAAACTAAGGTTTTGACCGACTTGAGCCGAAGGTCGTGGTTTCAATTTTCATCTGGTCTCAGAGATTTTTCTCTGAATTATCTTGTCCACGCACACATTTCCTTCATATTAAGGTTTTATTTCTTTAGGAAATCTTTAACGCGACTTAAAGGTTATTGTATCTTTTATTCTTAATCTTCAGTTTGTGACCAACCCGTCGGGATTGAAGACRGGCGAATCCCTGATCAGAGCTTCAATGCCTCATCACAATATAGTCGGTACGTTGAGCTTTATTAATAATATCAATTAATATTAAAAATTAATCAATTAATATCAATTAATATTAAAAATTAAGGATTTGATAATTGAGATTTTTCTTGATTAATGGTAGTTTCCAGTCCGCTAAAGAGGCTCGTTTGAATAATTATCAAGGCAAGACTGGCGGAGTTGGGGCATGGTGCCCAAGAAAGGATGTCCTAAATCCATATTTGCAGGTTAGAAAATATTCAAAGTTATTTTCCGTATACCCTCTACTAAGCCCCTAGCCCCCACCCCTAAGGGGAGTTGTGGTCCCTTCTCTTGAAGGGCCTTGGAAACTCATTTCACCTGTCGAGATTATGATTATAAAAATTATAAGTTTCCAAAGACCATGAATTATTGCCAGCCTTCAGGTCCCAAACCCCCTCCCCTCTCCCCCACCTTTTTCTAATAAACACCCACTCCCAAAGCACTTAGTAGAGGAAAATATGGTAATAATATAACAATTGTGTGAAATTTAAATTCAAAATTAGTTTATTTTGATAATACGGTCGAGGAAGTTGGAGTTATTCTCCAATAGAATGCAGAAAAGGCAAGACCTGGAGTATTTTGATGAATAAAATAAAAAAAACAAAACAAAACAAAACAAAGCAAAAGCAAAAAAACAAAACAAAACAAAACAAAACAAACAAACAAACAAACAAACAAACAACAACAACAACAAAACAAAACAGAAATTAAGTTGGGTATTGGGAATTTTATACCTGGTTTTCTTGCAATTTTTATTAGGTTGACTTGGGAAGTGTTCGTAAAATTGCTTACATCCTGACCCAAGGTCGTAATACTACCCATAGTCAGTATGTCAAAGAGTTCAAGGTGTATTACAGCACACGTGCCAATATTTTTATTCCCGTAAGAGAACCAGGAACTTCAACACCAAAGGTAACTTTGATCTGAAAAACCGCTATGTTTTTATTTGTATAAATCGACAATCCCATATCAAAACTTATAATTATTCCTATCCTAATTTTAGTCATCCCATCCAGCTTCCATCCTATCCCATTGCATTCAGCCACATCTTATTCTTCCTTATTTCGTGTTATGCTCTACTTCCCTCTTCTCATCCCATTTTCTTTTATTCATTCGTTTATCTATCTTTCCACTCAGTCCTTAACTTCTGATAATCTTCTCACTTCTCTTCTCTTTCTTTTCTCCATTATCACCTATCCCGTCTATATTTACAGTGCTCGTACTCTGTACCTTGGATTTCCGTTGTCCCCCTCTTTAATCCAAAAATTCACACAATTTATCCAGCATTCATCAGCTATATCAGCTTATAATTTTATTTTCTTTTGCACGAAGCTGTTCCGTGGAAACACAGACATGAATAGCATCGTTAAGACAGACCTTCGTTCATATCCATCATATCCTATAAACGCTAGGTACATTCGTATTTACCCAACAAGCTACTATGCAAACCCATGTATGAGGTTTGAGCTACTGGAATGCTTTTGTAAGTAATATAAACTATTAACTACATTGAAAACCAGGGAAGTTGATCATTTATTTTTTATTTTAGTTACAGTTATGGTTTTACTTACTCTTAGTCAGGGGCTGATCCAGGGAGGACAGCCCCCTTCAGTCATAATAGTTTTATTTGGTCAAAGCAATGAATTTAAAGTAAAATGAGAAGTTCCTAAATTCAGTCAAGCCCCCTTATATTTTTGGCTGGATACCCCCTGCTAGTAGCCAAATAAAGACTTAGTTCGTATTGTCTATTTGGTTATAATTCACATATAACAAATAGCTTTTTATAGGCGGACATTTTATATTGATGTGAGAAAAATCGTGGCAAAGAAGATGACAAAAGATGATGCCCATCATTCGTGCAATTGAGAACATTAAATCAGAATGGGACGTTGCACTACGTCCAGATTCACTTCGCAGATCTACACCAATAATTTATAGATCGTAGTCATGTTTTAGAGTGGAATTGGCATAAATGTGAATCATTATCTCACGGGGAATTGAAAATATCCTTTTAAACCAACCACAGCGCGGGAGGTAACTGTTTTTCCAATCAAAGTGTTCGGACAAAACGTTTTAACAGACAAGTCAGACTTTGACTAACGATTCTTTGATGTTTTTGGAATTCAGTATACGTACCAACAACACTTCCCCCTACGACCACGAAACCAGGTGGGTAATAATGTACTTTGGCCCATAAGAAACCAGTTGTTGCATGTTTACCGTGGACCATAAGCAAGATGCAGTAATTTAGACGACGAGTTGCTACAAATATGAAAAAAGTTGCTGCATGTTAGACAAGTTACTGCTTGCATGTTAGACGTGTTGCTGCATGTCAAACAATAAGCCGTTTGACGATTGGGACTCAGTTCTAGAGGAGCTTGTAGTCATTTATCTTTCCCTCGTCACAGAATACGGCACAGAATACAGAATCTTCGTGCACTTTGTCATGATTACAGTTTGCCGGTCACAGATTTTAAAATTCCCGGTAGTTTTCAATTTGCAGTTCTCAATTTGCAGCAACTCATTTTATTAGCAGCAATGTCCCCTATGGGCTTCCTTGATAATACAGTTTAACTAGAAGTCTCACTTAGATTAATCAAACTCATTTGTGGATTTTTGTAGCGTGTCCACAAGGATTCAAGTTTGCCTCTGACAACGTTACATGCGTAGGTAAGACACAAGTAGAACTAAAATGCTTCATCAGTGAAGACCTGGCTAAAGGAGAAAATGTTTCCTGAAACATGTTTTTTAAATTTTTATCAAAGGTGGCTAAAATGTCACGAAGCATTGGTAAACAAGTACTGTAGTGCATAAATTTGCTTTTCTTTTCAGAACAAAATTTGCCTTGAGTAGTGGTGTTGAACTTCACGGAAACATCGAGGGAGCATGCGCGCGATAAACATTGATAATAGCGCTTATATACGCGTTTGTCTTTAGAGCTCACTATTCTTTTCGTTGAAATATTAAAGTGGCGCGCAATTTTTCTTTAGTTAAAATGTGTATTATATGAAACATTTTTCGATTAATCTAGACTTGTGTAGCTAAAAATATTTTATAAATTTGGCATGACTAGGATAACACAAGCCGTGAAGTATTTGAAAGAATTATTAACATGCTGAATGATTAATAAAAATACAGCAACATACAGTCAATGTCATTAACGTTGTCCACCAAAAAAAGACATTTACACATGCATTTAGACATTTAGACATTTACACATTTAGACTAAAAGAAATATCACGTGTTTCCTCGAAGGTTCTGGCATAAAACAAATACTAAAATACCATTCACCATCTTAAATCCTCACTAAATGGTCGGGGCATTCTGGATTTTCGATTCACGAGTTGAATTTTACCGTTTAAAGTTCAGGCTGATGCACACGAGGCAAAGAATACATAATGAAACACGTGATATATCTTTTAGTCTAAATGTGTAAATGTGTATAAATGTGTAAATGTGTAAATGTCTTTTTTCGGTGGACAACGTTAATGACATTGACTGTATGTTAAAGAAAGCGGCAAAAGACGCCCAAAAGTATCTTTATCGATCTTCATAAAAAGCTGTGTAGTAAATTGGATTATTTTTTTTCTGGTTAAGATATTAACGAGTGCAATGATGGATCCGCGATTTGTCATAAACCAAGTACTACGTGTGTCAATAAAGATGGCGGTTACTCCTGCAAATGTAAAACCGGATTCAAAACAAATCAGATGGACAAATACAGTTGCTTAGGTGAGTAAAACATTGATTTGATTCACCGTTTAGCGAATTAGTTTAAATAATAGCAACTTGTTGCATACAAGAACAGAGGATATAGTGGCTATATAGTATATTGCGAGCGAACAAGATGGTTATAAACGGCAATGAAAGATTTTACTTCCTGAGGCAGTCTTCATATCTATAGTAACATTATACTGTGCTCATTTGCAGATATCAATGAATGTACGGAGACAAATCATACTTGCAGTCAGATTTGTAACAATAACGACGGAAGCTATTCATGCTCTTGCAGAATAGGATTTTCGCTAAATGCTGACCGCCATAGTTGCAGCGGTAAGACCTATATATTAAAACAGTCATATTGAAAAATTATTATTTTCTTATTCATATACATTTAATAGACCCTCCTCATGTCGGTCTTTATGTTTTCCTATTACAGACCATGTGTCATTCACTAGTGTATCATTTCTTTTTTTAACGGTTGCGCTAGGTTGTACATGAGAAGACACACGAATAAAGACCCCTTGCATTGTTTTCCTAGAGAAATTGTTCTGGGGGATAAAACAATAGGCTGTCTTTTCTTATGGAACAAAATTCCATCGTTTTGTTCCCAATGCTTGCATGTTCTAGTGGCTTCGTTACTTTCTCCCTATCTAATATTTTATATTTCTGTCTTAGATATCAATGAATGCACGAGTGTCGATCCAAATCAGAGAGGTCGTTGTAAATCCTCCTCAACTACTTGCACCAACAACATTGGCAGCTACAAATGCGTATGCTTAAGTGGATACGAAAGGCAAGATCAGTTTTCATGTATCGGTAAGGGAACAACAAATGACGTCATGTCAGATTGAATCTAGGAAATTAATATAAAGATTTTTTAATGCTTTCACGTGAAAGAAAAGATCAAAACAATTTTACCTTTAATTTCTTTGAATAACATTGTCATTACAGGTAGTGCTTTCCTTAAACGTTATCATTCTTCATAAAATGTTCTTGATATTGTTTTGCCAATGTATGCAAAAATGGTCCAGGATATAATGTGTATTATTGCTCTGATTGCCCAATTAACAGATAAAAACGAATGCAACAATGGTGAATCCCTTTGCAGTCTTCAGTCAACAGAGTGTGTCAATTTGCCTGGTCGATACAAATGTAACTGCAAGGGTGGGTACAGGCGAACGCCTCAGGAAGCTGCTGCAATGCCTTACAGCTGCCCTGGTAAGTTCTATGTGGTTTTCGTGTCTTCAGTGTATATATATATATTCAGCTCTTTAATCCCTATTGCGCACAGGACAACAGGCTTTTCAGACCTTTAATTCAATGTGGGTGCTATCTAATTTTATTGAAGAAATCATTTGCTAACATTTTGCCGCCCTTGAATGTTTTAGATATCGACGAATGTGCTGCAAACAACGGCGGCTGCAGTCATGGATGTCAGAACCTAAACGGAACATATCTCTGCACTTGTCCCACAGGACTTAAAATACAATCAGGAGACAGACATAATTGCAAAGGTATCAGTAGACTATGAATGTGAGACGTTCGGTGCCATATAAGTGCCTTTGTGACCTTATGATAAATTATTTTTCTTTAAATTTCTTCAGACGAAAACGAGTGTCGTGTTGCTAATGGAGGCTGTGATCACTTATGCCACAACACAAATGGAAGCTACTATTGCGCATGTCAACCTGGGTTCAGACTGACCGATAAATACAAATGCGAAGGTAATTCAATAAAATGAAACGATTATTAATTAGTAGCAATAAAATTCGTACATGGCGAAGAAGCATCAAAAATATAGAACAAGGCTGGACTTTTTAATCTAAGATATTTTCCTAAATCGAGTAAGATCTTGGTGCAATGTTTTCCCTTTACAGATCACGTGTCATTTCCAAGAGTATAATTTCTTTGTTTCACGGTTGTCTCACGGATGTGAATCAAAGAAATGGTAATTTTGGAAATGACACGAGATCTGTTGACCCGTTGCCTGAAACGGGCGAACATTCTTCATCTTACGTCATGGCCGCCATGTTGGTTGACGGTAACAAAGCATTCCTCATTAGCTTCCGAACTTGTTAGATCAACCAAGATGGCGGCTGTAGTTTGTCGTCATTTATATTGATGGGTTTTTAGTCATCTGGTCGTACGTACCCAAAGAATTGCACCAAGACGAAATAGGTCTATTTACAACACTACTTGGTTTTCAAGTCCAACCTCAAACTGGAACCATGCATTGCTTCATGGCAATTCTGAAAAGAATTTTAAAAAGGTGCATTTCAGAAACCCGTCACGAAGAAAGACAAAAACCACATACAAACCAAACGTATGTGCGTGAAACTTGAGGCAATGTCATAACGTACAATACAGTCGGTGAAAGCTATTTAATTGTTTGCATCAGGGAGAGACTGTTTGAATCTTAGGTTAACCGATCATTTACATTTAATTGCAGATATTAACGAATGTAACGAAGGAAGCGCACAGTGTGACAAACAGTCGACTAACTGCCGCAACACCCGTCCCTATTATCAGTGTGAATGCAAGCCAGGTTATAAAGCCATTGCCAGCGATAAATATCGATGCGAACGTAAGTAAAATAAAATAAACAAAATGTTTTCCCGTAAGATTTTAAATTAAGCGTAATTATATGACTCAAGCTCTTAGTTCCACAAACGACGTGATTAGTTTAGGAAATTAAAAAAAGTGACTTTTCTTGTTAGTTTGAGCAGGTTTATACACCTAAGTCCAAAATGGCGCAGGCCCTAGTGAGATACATAAAAACAAGGCATCCAGGGCCAAATGCAACGAAAATATTATGGTATCAATGCAAAGTATACACTTTTTCTGTCTTTCTTTCATTCTTACATTCAGGAACACAACAATTTTGCAACATCAAATTATAAGAAAATATTGTAAGTCCATCACAAATCTCAGCACAAAAAATTTAGATTATGATATATGTTTATAAATATTCTTATAATACTGGGCTAGCTCGGTTAATTGTATAAAGGGTGGATAGCGCTATCCGACGGATAAATCTTATCCATTGGATGAATTTCTGGAGATAACAAGATCGACTTAACTCATCCACTGGATAAGGTTTTATCCATCAGATAGCGCTATTCACCCTTTGTACAACCGATGCTTATATTCTCTGAAATTTCGTTGAACCATTAGCTCTGAGATGCCAAGCACTTACAAAGGCTACAGGTACTATTGTCTCTCCCTCGTCGTGCTTACAAAGTGGAGTGCCAAAGGTCAACGACGTTTGCACCTTCAGTTGTGAACCTGGATACGAGCTTCCTACTGGTTATAGCAGTAGTATTACATGTCAGGTATTGCTATGGCTCTCTTATACTATATCATATATTTATGAGGATAAATTCGAAATGTATTGTCATCGACGTCTGCGACAACAATGGGAATGATCAGCACACTTTGTAGAGCTGGTTGAAAAGTGA
This sequence comes from Actinia tenebrosa, assembly GCF_009602425.1. Next base: position 231,460 of record NW_022259170.1, on the reverse strand, counting down.
AGAAACTGGAAGGAATCTTTCAATTCTTAGGGTGAACGTTCGGCAAGAACGTTTCACATACAAAGCTAAGAATATATATTTTGAAACTTTTTTTTTCAGTCAGTCTTAGACTGGGTGTCTAGGAGGCACCCTAGAAAAAGGGTGATAAAGAAAGAAATCTTTATGATTTCAGATATCAAAAAAGAACCGCATGCACTATCTGTTATTCCTAGAATTGTAGTTTAAAATCGTTGGAAAATGACTCACTTATATATGATTGATTTTTGATAGGCAAATGGAGCATGGGGAGGAATGGCGGTCAGCTGTGTTCGTAAGTACAATATCGATAAATGTATTGAGCATTAGTTATGTTTTCCCATTTCTGTCCCAATCTTTTTCCATTACTGACCACGTGTCATTCCCAAGAGTATCATGATGAGTTTTTTTAACTGTTGCCCCTGGAGTGAGAAGACACGTCTGCAAATGAATACGGATTTTATTCTTTAGGGAATGACACGTGCTATGTAATAGGAAAGCTTCACACCACGACGAATTTAGGTCTATTACTTTAGTAAAGCCGACATTATAACACCACGAGCAATATAAGTTTACAGGCATTTACCATTGTGATGTCAAAGCAGCTCGATCTGGGACACAAAACAAAAGAATTCCAATTTCCAGAGAATTGGAACCTATTGTTTTGTCCGCCAGATTGAGCTGCATTCCAACGTGCTGCAAGGGGTCTATTATTTTAATAACAATTAACAGGCTTTGTGATTAACTTTACTTTGGCCTCGTAGGCAGGACTTGTCCCAAGCTATCCCCGCCTGCCAATGGAAAAATAAGACCAGATTTCTGCGAAAAACGTGGGAATTATTACAAAGAAAGCTGTTATTATCAGTGTGACTACAACTACCGTCCTGTTGGTGATGTGACTAGGACCTGCCAAGCTGATGGAACATGGACGACACCAACGACAGCCTTCAGTTGCAAAAAAAGTTAGTTTGGAAACTAAATTGAGGTTAACTTAATATATTGATGTTGTTTGATCGATTTGTATCATCGTTGAATTTCGTATTTGCCGGGAAAACGTTTGTTGATAAGGGGATGGTCTTTTTTTATCTACAGATGAACCTAAGCCTACTATATCTTGCCCCACCCCTGTCACAGTAAAGCTTCAACCTAATGCAAGCACTGCTGATGTATCAGCTCTTCTTGATGATCCTAAATCCAACGTCAAAAATATAATCATTTCTCCTGCAATATATCAGCACACTAAAGTGTTTCCGGCAGGGGATACTACTTTGACTTACACCGCAAGGAACTCAATTAACGAAGTAGCTTCTTGTGTGACATTCGTGACAGTCAAAGGTAAGTTAAAGCAGAGGCAGATCCAGAAAGTTTAGGATGGGGTGACTATTACAAAAGTTTTACCAGGAATGCGAAGAAATGGGAATGACTCTCACTAGAACGAGATATTTGAGCAAATGGGAGGTAACTAAAGTGTTAGTCAGTAAAATAATGACCGAGTATTGAATCAGTATCATCATGATCAATCGTTATCCACACTTTACTATCTTAGACGAAGAACCTCCAAAGGCTGACTACTGCCCACCAAATATTTACAAAATCGTTAATGGACAAAGTACACAGGTGTCATGGACTCTTCCCAAGTTCTCGGATAATGTCGGAGTAATTAAAGTTACTTCAACTCAAAATCCGGGCGACACTTTCAAGGTTGGTCCGTTGATTGTGTATTACACCGCAAGTGATGCTGCTGGTAACACGATTACTTGTAGCTTTGATGTCATCGTCAAAAGTAAGTGGTTTTAGCGTAATTTGTACATGCGTAGCCAAAGAAACAATGTTTGTAATTCCGGAAGATGACATTCGATAGATATTACGCTAGATTTTGGAATCATCTTAAGAATAGATGATGCCATTCCTAAACATCATCATGTGCAGGACAGATACGAATATTAGTGCCTCTTCCTTTCAACCTGAACTGGGGAAAAACTTCCATCTGAAAGCTTCTCAACCTTAAAAAAGTTATTGAACAAGTTATTTAATTCCATTTGCAGAGGCCGACTGTCCAAACCCTCCAGCGCCAGATGGTGGCACAATAAGCGTTCATAATTTCAACGGCTATAAATATGCCACTATCAAGTGTAACCCAGGCAAACAACTATTCATTGGAACGTGGGCAATCTACTGTCAAAAAGACACTCTCAAATGGGATCCAGTACCTGATTGTGTTGGTATGACCTTACGATGAATTTAGAAAATGAGTCTTGGTTTTTGGATTCAACTGTTGTAAATTAATTAGAGGCAAAATGAAGCAAAACTGACTGTTTCTTTTCCACCAATTTTGTTTTGTTGGGGTAGATTCTGTACCAATGCCTTCCTCTGGTATCTGTGATCAAGGCTATGTCAAACAAGGAGGAATGCCTAGTCAAAATATCTGTGGTAAGTCTTATAAACTAATTTGTTACTCAAGAGACACAAGACATATCTTATTCTATAAACCTCTTTTAAATCAGCCAATCAACCAACATGACCTGCTGGTTATATAAACTTTTAACAGTTTGCTTCAGCGCTAACTTTTTTTCGAATTCCAAACCCTGAGTGTCACTTCTCGAATGGAAGACCAAGGCCTGATCGATTTTGATGCGTCGATTGTTTACTAATAAATCGTCATTGATTTTTTTCAGTAAGGTGTCCTCGTGGCTACGCATATGATACTGTCACGAAAAACTGCAACAAGTGTCCCAAAGGACAGTACAGTGATAGAGAAAGCAGCTTATCATGTACCCCATGTCCACTTAACCAAGGAACATTGACGAATGGTGCAAAGGCCTGCCTAAGTAAGTATCAACCAAAGGCCGATGCTTATTGATCTGGACAAGACGGGACTTTTAAGTTTGTGAGTTACCTGTCTATTTCCAGTCAAGGTTCAAGTATTTTTAGAATCTTAAAAAAGGACCAAAAACTACTTTCTTCGACCAACCGGGCGTGGATGATTTTCCCCCATTGGACTTGGGATTTAGGAAAATTAACTTAACATAGATATGAAAACAATTCAACAGAATTGATTATCGACCTTCGAATCGACGTGCGTTCAGATAGTGCAAGGAATTGAGCTCTAGGCCCGCGTTCAGTTTCTGCGGATTTCTAGGTGGGATATCAATAGTGGAATATAATGATAATTTCGGGGTTTGGGGTACATCAGAGTTCGAATCCCATCATTTATTTTTCCTCATTTTTTTGTTTGATTGAAGCCTTCTGGATTTCTATATCTGCAACGAAGGGAAAAACTCTGTGAAAAGACATTAAAAAAAATATAAAAACAACCCGTGTGTAAGTTTCCTTCTTATTCGCTTTCTTGACTCCACAGACAAGTGTTCTCCAGGCAAAGAATCGACCGATGGATTTACATCATGCAAATCTTGCAGACAAGGATTTTACGAGGATCGTTATGGATCTACTGCATGTAAAGCCTGTCCGAGTGGACTCTCTACTCTTTCGATTGGAGCAAGTCATCTGAACGACTGCGGAGGTTAATTAAGTTCTGTTCACATTGTACATATCATAATATAATGTTTACTACAACGAACACTGTCAGAAATGAAGCCTCGAAAACTTCGCAGATCTAGAAAAGGGGGAACTAGAAAAGGAGGGGTCGTGTACAAAACGTAGCCGAGAATGGAGGATAGAAAAAGGCTATGAATAAGATCAGATGAGCATGGAATACAGAAAGGATAACTGGATGCATGGGGAATAGTCTGACATAGGAAACAGGGGTTGGAGATGGAGATGAACTTTAGGCTTGGTGCAAAGGACTATGGAAACAAAATAAGGGGGGGTGAGAATGAAGAAGGGATGGGGATGGAATGCAGGGAAGATGAGGTAGATAAGGTGTTGAAAATAATATTATGTCCCTATACAGTACGACCAAGCATCACAGAGTTTGTGGCTCAGCCAAATAATGTGACTGAGAGGAACCGAGTCGACATCATCTGCAAAGGAACTGGTGTACCTGAACCAGAATTTGCTATCATGAAGATTAAGCCAGCACCAGGTTTGAACAGAACTACAAATAAAGTGAAAACAGAAACCGCCACCACAGCCATAATCACCACCACAACAACAAAGAAACAAGAACAGCATAATCATCGCCATTCTCAACATTACCACACCATCACCACCAATGCAATAATAATAACATCATGATCATCACTGGCACAAACAGCAAACAACAAACACCACCACTACTACTCCACCACAACCATCATAACAAGAACCGGGGGGGGGGGGGCTTGTGAAATTTTAATACATTTTCACTAAACTCAGCCCCCCACCTTGCCTACAATGTCACTATTGAGCCCCCCAATCAAAAAACAGCTCCGCCGTCCCTGCATCATCACCACAAACAACAAACAATACCACTAACTACATCATCATCACCAACAACATGATAAAATAGCAAGCATAACACGAAATGTTATGGAATTTCGAAGTCATTCCTTTTGATATTTCAATGCAATGACAAGTGTGTTTGTTTTTACCTAGACGGATTTGGTGGACCAGTGCAGAAGTCAACTATCTTTGACAATTCTGGTAAAAAGATTGGTTTACGCTACACAATCACTAAAACTACCGAACATGATGCTGGCTCCTATGAGTGTGAGATACAAAACAAGTTTGGCAAAAGTGAAAACTATGTCTCTCTTCATGTTGAGCTTATCTATGGACCGAGTAAGTTCAGGGCTTTGAATTATATTAATAATTGTTTCTTTAATATACAAGACTGCTTGTTTATAAGTATGGTGGACATATGGGTGGATTTAAGGGTGGTTTCACTTTGGTATGACAATTTTCGATAAGACATTAATATTAGAAAGTAATGCTTGTAATAATCGTCCAGAATATATAGCATGAAACCATATTTTAAAGAATGTCTTTGGGAGTATGGAAGGTGGATGATGCCATCATGGGGTAGAATTATACAGTGTAATAAAAGGATAGGGTCAAGACTGGGTGTTTGAACACAGCTTAGCACAGTTACAGCTCCATTATTGCTTTTTATTTCTTGCAGTTCCTGACAGACTTCGCCGCTGACCGGAAGTCGTCAAAGTGACGTAGTACCAATCACAAAACGACTACTAAAATGTATGTGTAGCAGTCGAAGCAGTGATCTTGACTAATTGTTTCTCAGTGTACTTAATCTTAATAAACATTATGCACTACGATTATATACACTGGTTGGTGTGTGTTGTTATTAATTAAGAAAAGATACAATGATCCTCAAAATAAGCGTTATTTCCTTTCTTTTGCTGAAGTGAAAACTCTAATCCCGAAGGGCTTTCTTTCTTCCTCTTTCCCCTACCTGCTCTCTCCTCCTTTTCCCTTATTATTATCTTTTTCTTTAATTTTCTCTTTTAATTTTAAAAAACTAAACTATTGGCAAATAAAACATCTTTTGCATATAAAATTTATTAAAAAATACTTTAAAGCCTCCTCCCCGTTTTCTGTTATTTTGCCACGATGGTGGCACATGAGCATATGTATTTGTTCATTGAAGATTGCTAGGGCCAGGGGGGCTGGTGGGAAAGTTGCTTCCTAATGGAATTGGGCTTCCTGTATTGTCATGTGCCAAGGCGTTTATCTGACATGTAAGGGTTAGTTACCGAGTTTTGCAGAGTGTTACTTGTCTATATTCTAGTTAGTGAGAAAAATATACCCGAATGATTATTAACTATTCGCGATTTGGCTGCAATATATCCATGGATACCTCATCATAAACCAATGTTGGGTTAACTTGCATGGTATCTTGCTTACCTCAGCATTGCAGCTCAACGTCCCTCCGAATGAATAAATAATGAGACGTACTTTAATGATAAAATGAAAACATCTAAACTTAGCAATCCACTAACAAATAGACCCGATTCGAATTCCAAATTACCGCTGTGTTTCTTGATTACAGACTCATTTGCACAGGGTTAGCCTCGACTTTGTGTAGAATATTCACGTGTTCCAGTTAAGGTCCGTCGAGTTTCAAAGTGTTTGTATTGTTGAAGTTGTGCATTCTTTACTTTACCGTTGGTATTTGTGAATATTTAAACACTGATACGAGGCTAACCCTGTGCAAATGAGTCTGCAATCAAGGAACACAGCGGTAATTTGGATTTCGAAACTGGTCTATTGTATCATCTCATCTTTTGAAGGTGACTTAATGCTGTTAGAAATACTAAATACAGGAAAAGAATGGATAAATTAAGTAATACTAAGCCATCACCATGTAAAAAGAGTTTCACTTTTCAGGTATCGCATATTTCATTGAAGTAATGTTTCAAATACGAGTTGCTGCATTCTATTGGGGTTTCAAAATCCGAGTGGAATTTTAAATGCCGAGGCGTAGCCGACATCTTATACTCTTTTTGTTATGTTTGAATTTTTATTTCAAAGTTCTAGTACTTTGAAATGAGTGCGGTCGTATTTGATGGGGGTTTCAAACTACTGCACATGGTACAAATAAGAAACCCTGGTTGGTCGATGAGCTCATGAATAAATAATGAGTATAAAATTGAGAATTAACAAAGTGCACTAACTATGTATCCGTGAAATAACACAAAAACTAAATAGCACTAAACACATTTATTTCCCTTGTTTTCAATTGTTTTTTTGATGCTATTTTGTACTTATACACTCAACAAAATTACTCGATCCTAATTGGACAAGAGGAGTACAATTAAATCCCAAATTGTACTCTGTAGAGTCCCAATTAAATTGCTCAATTATGTTAAGCGTATTATAAACAAAAAATCGCACAATCTTCTCGTACAATTCTGAATTTATAGATACTCGTGATGTTTTGAGAAGTTTTAAAGGCTCGCTAAAAAGCTTTTAAAGCATCACTCGTACCTATAAATTCAGAATTGTACTCGAGATCTCGCGATTTCCTATACTAATTAGTCAGTACTTTTTCATGGATATATGGTTTGTACTCTACTGGACGTTTTTGAACTAAACTTAGACTTTTCAAAGGTTTATTCAGCTGCTCAGCTTTACAAACTTCAAGTTCTCGTTCCAGATGACTGTTCTCAACGCAGACATATCATTGTTTGAGGACAATTAGTAAATGAATAAATAAAGACAAATAAAAAGTGCATTGGAAAGAAAACAGAAAAAAAAAAACCAATTCAATGATTAACTAAAATTTAATAACGTATTAGAGAGTAGTAGAAAGTATTAGGTATCTAGAGGTTTGAAAAACAATGAGATTATATCGCAGAGTGTTTGAATGGGCTGTGGATGGTACCCGAGTGTAAGTTAACTACTAACTTTTAGGCCAATTGTAAGTTAACTGTTGATAAGTTTACATGCGCTGACCATAATATTAACCAAAATAATAAAACATCAGTTAACTATTGACTACTAATTTTAGGTAGAGTCCCTTTTATCCAATTAACTACTGAGGCCAATTGCCAGTTACTGCTAAGCCCCATCCACACCCTCTTTGAACATCCCATCGTATATATCCCATCTTAATGTTTTAAATTATTTTCAACAGCTAAAGCAAATAAATCGTAGGAAATGAATCTAGATTAGCCCTGATATATTGTTCGGCCTTGTTTGTTGGATCAACGTCATTGATGAAGTCAAAGCTTGAACGCAAACAAAGTTGTTCAAATGTTTCAGTCAATTATGTGATAATCATGACCCAATAAAACTACAGCTGTACCCACAAACCTGGGTCCACATTAACAGGCCTTGTAAACACCAACCTCCATGAAAGTTTATTAAATTTATCAGCTGAACAAACCCAAGAATAAAAAAGGAAAAATGAATTCTGAATAATATTTCTTAGCGAGAAGCCCTCGGCGCAGCAAGACGCTATTCGGCTGTAGAATGTCGGTGACGATGTGGTGGCTCTTGCTTGTTCCCGCGCTGATTGTTGGCGTTAATGCAGGGTTTCTCGGGAATCCCGATGTTATTTTGAAAAATTTTAAGGCGAAATACAACAATAGTCAATCTGATTTAATCTTTATTCTCGATGTTTCTGGAAGCGTCTCAAACTACGGTTTTCAAACAGAGAAGATCTTTGTAGATAACTTACTTAATGAGTTCAGCGTGGCACCGTATTCCACGCGAGTGTGTGTTATCACATTCGGTAAAGTCGTTAAGACAGATATCAACTACATTGATATCGATCCTACTGACAAAACCAAGAACAAGTGCGAGTTTAAACCCTTTTTCACCCACAACGTCAAGCATCGATGGGGCTGGCGAACAGACATGCAAGCAGCATTCAGACGCACCATGAACATAATACAGACCGCCATGAACAAAGGAAGGAAGAGACTGAACGTTCATACTGTCTCCATGATGATCACTGACGGAGGCTGGAACCCCGGAAACCCTACCGCTGAGGCAAACCTTTTGAAAAGTAAATATAAAAACGAGCTCTTTATGGTTGGTGTTAGTGGATATCGAAAATGGCAACTTGAAGCACTCGCCAGCACAAAGTCCCATGTCCTAGAGTTTAGCTCTTTCACAAGATTCAAGGAGCTGGCCCTGTACATTCGAGGAGGTAAGTCCGACGAGAGCTTTAAAACGATGCCGATATAAAGTATATTCACTACAGAGCGAGTAGGGGGGAGGGCAATGACTAGTTGCTTGTAGTATGTAAAATGCCACTTGAATTCAAGTTATATGGATATATTTTTAGTGTGCCGAATTTCAGTCCAGGGTCGCTGGCTTAGTAATTTTTAGGGAGGAGGGCTATTGGCAATCCCTTTTAATGCTGCTATTTAATCTCTATACTAGATGCACATGATCGTATTTACATGGAAATGCCCAACAACAAATGCACATCGAGTCAGGGGTGTGACGTTAATGCCTTCTGCGCCTGCGGTACAGTCAGCGGAATATACCAGTGCGTGTGTAAGCAAGGGTATTATGGAGCTGGTATCAAAGGCGCTTGTTACAGTAAGTGCAGTCCATGTGATATTCATTCTTTCATTATAATGGTGTCATGCAATTCATTTAAAGGCTGAAGACGATTAGATCACTTTGTTGAATTTCTTCAAATTCGTTTCTACGTTTTTGCATTTTTAAGAGATATACGGCTACCATATTAGACAACCTTTTTTATAAATATTTCCGAATGAAAACTGAGTCAATGACTTTCGATTTCAAAACAATATCGTTACTTAATTAATTGTTTACATGTTTATTATAGAATGTCCACGTGCAACATATAAGCGACTTCCAAGCCCAGAAAGATGCACTCCATGTCCCACTCATTCTACAACACTTAACGAAGGAAGCACTTCCATTCGAGATTGTGTTTGTTGGAAGGGATACACTGGAACACCTTGTAAACGTAGGTGACATCATTATAACAATTATACAATGACAATGTGGAGATGATGTAATGACGATGTGCGATGGTGATAGTTTGCTCGCATAGCGATGATGTTAATATGATGATGACTGTGATGTTGGTGGTGGTGATGGAAATGATGATAATGACGATGCATGCCGGTTGATGAAGTGCCAATGCCGCTAATGACAATGACTATGATGGTGATGATAATGTTGGTGGTGGCGGTGGTTGTGGGGATGATACTGATGCATGTTAATGATGTGTTGATGGAGATATTGTGGTAACAATTGATGGTGATTTTGCGGTGATCTTTTCTACAGCCGTCAAGTGCTCACCAGTGGCTCCACCAATCAATGGCAGGATCGTTGGCAAATGTAACAATATTTTCAGATCAGAGTGTCAATTCGAGTGTGACGAAGGTCACAGGTTAGTTGGTTCAAAGTCAAGAATCTGTCAACACACTGGAATATGGAGTGGAACCAGCCCTAGTTGTCAAGGTAAGTGACCGATAAGAATAGATTCGTATTCAATTTCTTAACCTGTATTAAGAAGCAATCTGCATGAAATACGAAATGATTATAATATTGAGCACTTGTCTATCGAGGGTAGATGAGTGTGTGGATGGGGTTTAACAGTTAACTGATAATTGGCCTAAAAATTAGTAGTTAAATGACAATCGGGTACCCCAATCCACACTCCCTTAGATGTGGCGCGCAAAAAGCAAAAATGGCGTACCTTCATGACATACAGTCTCAGACCAATCATTGAATATCTGGTTCATATGTAACATGTCATTTGACTGGATATTTTGGGCTTCGTAAAGAAATTTTCCATAATGATCCTATATTTCAAAAAATGTTGTCGAAGCCTGGAGCCAAAGGAGAACGCAGATTGGTGGTTCCAGATCATAGCATTCTAAGACGAAAAAGGAATTATGGGTATGCGGCTAAATGCGAATAATAGAAGCTTCTAAAATGGTTTCGTCAACTACGAACGACATTCAGGGCCGTAACCAGAACTTTTACAGGGAGGGTGCATGAAAATCGGACCATTGATCGGCTTTTTAGTAGCCGTTTTTTTACCAACTGTCATAAATTTGGCAAAAAAATAAAAGTTTTGTGCTCTTGATTTAATAAAAAATGCAGTCTTAAAGCAAATGGATATTGAGCGGACCTTAAGCTTTCATGGGGGGGGGGGTGTGCACGTGTGTGCTCCCCCCTGGGTACGGCCCTGACATTGAATATCTCAACACTATGCTCCTTGTTCTTGACGAGAATATATAAAAAAAGCATAAAGGAATTATCTACCTACTCGTATCGCTTATTGGCTATTGCCTATTGCTCCTATCACCTATGACCTTTGCCTCTGACAACCGTTTTTGAAATAGGTGTATTCGTCGTGCTATATGTAAAGCATATTATGCAAGGTAAACGTGTATATGTTTTTTTAGTGATTCAGTGCGCTGCTTTACCTTTGATAAACAATGGTAAGATGGTATGCACAGGGAGCGAGTATGGTAAACACTGTACCTTCAGTTGTGATAATGGCTATGATCTGCAAGGAAATGAGAAACGAGTTTGTCAAATAGATGGAACATGGTCAGGAAAACAAACTAGCTGCAAAGGTACTCACTACTTGAATGTTATCCTTATTTTTTTCTATAGTCTTCATTTGTTGTATATCAGTCAAAATATTTCGTGAAAGCACTTTTAAGAATTTCCAATTTATTACTGTAAGCTAGGAATGATTCACTCAACCGCATGACTTCAATTACTATCTTGTTTCTCGGCAGTCAAATTATGTCCCGCCCTGCGACGTCTAGCTTTTGGTACCGTTCATCCTGCGGATTGCTTGACAAAACCCCAACCATACGGCCAAGGTTGCGTTATGAAGTGTGTGAAAGGATACCAAATTGATAACCCAAATCCATTAACTTGTGGAATCGATGGACGATGGCAAGGACAATTCCCAACATGCAGAGGTAACCTCCATGGTGGTAGTCCATGTACAGTTATCGGGATAAGTATAGAGATATATTCTACCTTTACAGTGGAACTACTATAACCGGGGTCACCTAGACAGCGAGAACCAATCAAATTGAAGAATAAAAAGAATACATTCCAATTTTGTGTTGAATAGAAAAAAAAAACTAATAGTTATCCAGAAAGGAAAGTCACGAACGGGACACGAGACCCATGCGATGTGACCACCTCATGAATGTGTAATGTGAAATGTAAAAATATATGATTGACTGACTCTCTTGTGTAACTTGTGCAAGTTGCTCCAGTTGCGGTATTTGCACTGTAAACTTTGCTGCAGTTTATCTTTACGAATAAAATGAGGGTTTTTTTGACAAGTTTTTGAAGATTCCGAATCCAAACTTTGATATCATGATGCCCGATTATGAATCATGCGTAGAATGAATATTTGAATAATTCCTTCTTCATCTCCTTAGATGTTCTCCCACCAACCATCATTTGTCCCACAAATGTCAATGGTAACACGGATCCGGAGTCTCCTACAAAACGAGTTACGTGGGACGTACCTCAAGCAAATGACAACGCTCAAAACCACGATCCAAATGCCCTTCCAAGGGTGATCACCTCACATCCACACATCAAGTCACCGTACGATTTTGCGATTGGAACTACGCGTATAGTTTACACCGCTACGGATAAGAGTAATCTGACTGCATCGTGTACCATGACAATAACAGTCACAGGTAAATACTCCCAATATCTCTTTAAAATTTTGGAACCTTATCTCGTAAAAAGTTTGGAAATGCCATACATTGCCAAACATATATTAATATCAAACTTGCGCGCATGTCTCTGTACTGTGATATAAACATATATGAATATTAAACTTGCGCGCATGTCTCTGTACTGTGATAAAAGCCTATATTAATATGAAACGTGCGCGCATGTCTCTGTACTGAGATAAAAGCCTATATTAATATGAAACGCGCGCGCATGTCTCTGTACTGAGATATAAACATATATGAATATGAAACGTGCGTGCATGTCTCTATACTGAGATATAAACATATATGAATAAGAAACGTGCGCGCATGTCTCTGTACTGAGATATAAACATATATGAATAAGAAACGCGCGCGCATGTCTCTATACTGTGATAAAAGCCTATATTAATATAAAACGCGCGCTTTATATTTTGAAAATATTTTATTGAAACGTAAATATATTGATGGCAGCCATGACAGGAGGCGGGAACAATTGAATCTGATCCAACCTGATTTACATGAGAAAGAATTCAGTTTCCCAGGGGAAGAATGACTCTAATTGTAGTGCTTCCTGTCATGGCTGCCATCACGTGATGGTGCAAAGCCTCTATTACTGAGCAGTCAGTTTAAAGGTTTCAGTCCGACTGTTACGACTGTGATTAGTAACTTCACGGTACTAATGGTGTTTTTGTTTCAGACAACGAACCACCATTCATCTACTGTCCTGATAACATAGAGGTGAAGAAAAAGAGTGGTGTCGCGAAGACCAATGTGTTTTGGAAACCACCGACATACTTCGACAACTCACGTCTGCCAGTTTCAGTTTTCACGGAAGCCAAAAACGGGTCTTCTTTCAATGAGGGAGCGTATACCGTCACGTACAACGCGGTTGACCAGGCAGGGAATAAAAACAAGTGCACATTCGTTATTCAAGTAACAAGTGAGTAACAATTAATGGCAGAACTAACAAAAAAATCAAAAATAAAACTAAGAAGAAATTTAGAAAGCAACGAAAAAGACAGAAAGGCCGAAACAACCTCGATCTGGGCTACATGGCTCAGTGATCAAAGTTAGGGCACAGCTAACTCACAGACTGAACCCTGAAACCACCTCTGGGCTTATCTAAGTCAGGGCACTGGTAACTCACAGATCGAATCCTAAAACCATCTCTGGGCATGCAGTTCAAATTCAGGGCATGGTTAACTCACAGATCAAACCCCTAACAACCTCTGAGCTGATCTACGTCAGGGCATGGCAAACTCACAGATCAAACCCTAGAACAACCTCTGGGCTGATCTAAGTCAGGGCATGGCTAACGATGTCGTGATGTTATTTACAGAAACGACCTGCAAAACCTTCGATCCACCTGTCAACGGACTGATTTCATGTCAAGAAAAACCACTATGGGGAGGAGATCAGTGCACCCCGATGTGCAACTCCAAGTTTGATTTTTCAAGAAAACCAGCAGAATTCTATGTTTGTTTACACGCGGCTGATTGGTATCCATTTTCAATGGACCCGACAGTAGATGTCTCCATGCCATGGCCTGACTGTACTGGTAAGTGCCTCAATAGAGCATTGCATTTTGTTTCGTTACTATATACATACATCATGCTTCGCGCTACTACTCTAAGCTGATGCTCAAGGAGTCAAAAAGTGGAACCGTGGTTTGTAAAAATTGCTATATTTTGGTATATTTGAGGAATCTTTAAGGAAAATTGCACTTCATGAGAAACATAAAATTAAAATGCAGAAATTTCTACAACCCATTCTTCCACTTTTTGACGCCTCTAGCATGCGCTTAGAGCAGTAGGGCGAAGCTCTTGATTCATGTGTAGTTACTGAACGGCTAAAATATTGCTTCAGGGAAGGGGAGGAAAAAAAATTGCGGAACGGTTGGTTGTTGGTGTGGGGCAATTTATTATTGGGGCAATAAATTATTTTTTAAGGGGAAAAGCTTCTATCATGATGTCATCATGCTGGAAACACTGTTATGGTATTGGCCAATAATGGCGGCCCGAAAGAAAGTGTAAGAATTTTTCTATTTGATTCTTTTAAAGCTACATTTGATCCCAACGCTGTGAAGGGAATGGAATGGCAATATTTCTCGGGAGACTGCTCAAGCCCTGCTGCTCAACAACAAGCTAAAGAAAACTTTATTCAAGGAGTCAAGGAGGTGATCGGCAATGGCGATCCTAACTTTTGTGAATCAACACAAGTTTGTGATTTGGAAAGCATTCGAGTCATATGTGGAAAGACACAGTCGAGAAAGAGAAGTCTTGGCTACTCTGTAAGTAAACAATATGATTTGAATCTTCAAATCCCACGACCTGAAGAGGAATTAGGGTTTAATCAGGGCTACGGTCCCCCTTCTAGTTTTAGATGCACCAAACCTTTTTTCCATCCAAAATATCACCAAAAGGCAGAATAATAGCATTTCGGGAAACCTTACATTAAGAATTTCGTTGAGTATCCTCAGACCTCCTCTGGTTTTGTTTTGAATAGCCTGGTGTTAGATTCGTCTAACGCCAAAGTTTTATACGGACTCCCATCTGACGATGACGATAAAATGAGCCATCAAATAGAAAAACGTTAAGGAAGACATTTTGTTTTCATTACTTGACAGAATGTCCTTAAAATCGATTTCAAACTTGACGTCAAAAGCAATGGCCGACCCTACAGTCAAGTTAAAGCGCAATTGAATGACTTCATGAACAAACTAAGAAACGCCAAGACTGGCAAGCTGAGGACTATTAATGTACCGGGTCTCAATAACCAGTTTAAGGAGATGCACGAGGGAGATGTGCAAAGAACATGTCAAGATGGTTCTGTATTTGAGATGAATACGAATATAACAGGCCAATGCCGTAAGTGATGTACTTATTATATGATATAATAAGTTAAGACTACTCTCCACAGCCAGCGTTGGTATTTTGTATTGTAGAACGAAAGTACGGTGGATAAATGTCGAAAGAAATATACATCTGAGCAAATCACGGCCGTTATTGTTTTGGTGTTTAAATGGATTAGTGAATAAAAATCCAGAGTGCGGAATATTGTTCTAAAATGCTCATAACAGGAATCTCCACAAATAGGGTCTATAACTGAATATTATGTTTTTGTCTCTTTTTAGAGAGTTGCCCAAATGGTAACTATTATGATACAACTCAAAAGAAGTGCGTGGTGTGTCCAGTCGACACTTATCAAGATGTAATTGGCAGCCTGAGTTGTAAGAAATGCCCCAGAGGAACATTCACTTTCAAAAGCGGAACAAAACATGCCAGCGACTGCAAACGTAAGTCCAGGGACAAGTGTTTTGATTTGTTTACTCGCAAAACAATCAATTTCTATCTCTAGGTGTAGAGTGACTCTAACGTACGTATACGTTGAAAATCTATTTATATTAATATTATATTATAATAATATAATATAAATCCATTTATATGTCGTTTTATCATTGCGAAGGAGCAAGTTAACTTATGGAACTTTATTTTCTATCTCTTTTAGTGCCCTGTTCTGCTGGTGAATACTCTTCTACTGGTTTGATCAGTTGTATTGCCTGTCCCATTGGATATTATCAGCCCGATAAGAGACAGACCAGCTGCCGAAAGTGTCCTGGATCTACGATAACCCTACGTGAAGGAGCTTCTTCAATATCTGATTGTGGAAGTGAGTAACATCAAAGCTGGGGATCTTAGGCCAGATTAGGGTTGAATGTTGAGTTGATACGTTATGTCAGTATGTTAGTCGTCTTGGCAACTACACAAGTTGTTTGGATACGTGAAACTCTCTAGGTAGTCACGAAGCCCTGGATGCCACAATACTTCAGTTTCAAGTTCAGGGTTAGCTAAAGGTTAGCCTCGATTATGTGCAGAATATTCTCGTGTTCCATGCAGTCAAGGTCCGTGGAGTTTCAAAGTGTTGGTATCGTTGAAGTTGTGCATTCTTCACTTTACCATTCGTATTTGTGAATATTTAGACACCGATTCGAGGCTAAGCCTGTGTAAATGAGTCTGGAATCAAGGACAGTGGTAATTTGGAACTCGGAAAGGTCTATATTTTGCAGCCATACATTACAGGGTTTGAGTGCCTGTTGAGTGCAGGAAGCATGTTAACATGTCTCATAAATATATGTTAATTTATACCGCGTAATTTTTGTTTTGTTATTAGTCGCGGAGTTAATACCACTTAAACATTTTTTCTCTAAATGTTAATAAGTGTTTGCCTTAAAAGTGGTTTTATATGTTTGCTGTGTGTCTTATTTTCAGTGCCTTGTGCCGCGGGAACATACTCGAAGACCGGTGTTGAGCCCTGTACTCTATGTCCAGTGGGTCAATATCAGCCTTTCACCAGGAAAACAACATGCCTAGACTGCGCTGACACCAAGTCTACGTACGGACGGGGCTCACGTCTACGCACTGAATGCGTTGGTAAATTTTGGAACACTTATCTTTAGTTTTTAACCCTTCCAGCTAATCGTACAAACAAGAAAAAATCATTTTTTTTGCAAGTTTGATGAAGAGGAGTGGTTTTCCTGCTTACCTGAAAGTTTTGAGGCAGAGAATGAATTTCTTACTTGGAATGTTTTGTCAGATTTAATCAGAACAGTTTATTTGAAATAATCTTTCATTAATTATTTTTTTAATATTGTAAACGCAATTCAGTTGAACTTTTTCTTGGACTGTGTATCATGGTATTAGTGCGCATTTTATCACATGAATTTACCTTGGATAGGCGTATAATAGGATCTATAAATATTGTTTATTAACAAATGATCAAAACGAATTTTTCTAGAGATAAACTACTGCAGTTCCAGCCCTTGCAATAATGGTGGATCGTGTAAAAACAACGCAGTTGGCTACGAATGTCAGTGCCCTCCAGGTTACACAGGAGCAAATTGCGAAGTAGAAGAAGATGAGTGTGTGTCTAGTCCTTGTGCACAAGGAGGTACCTGTGTAGATAAGGTAAACATATGGAGAAAATGGGTAATAAAGCAAACGCAACGACACCTAACGGCAGTTTTACATTAATTCCAATTTCACAGACATACTTTTCGAAAATTTCATCCTTCCCTAAAAACCTCTAAGAGGGTGTTTTTTCAATGCATTGTTTGCGTCCGCATATTTCTGATTTGACTTTGAAAGGTAGCGCGCCAAAAGAGCCTTTGGTAGAGACTGAAGAGCTATACTTTAGTTGCCTCAGGAAAAGCAAATACATTCTCGTTGTAATATGTTTAACTTACTGGTTTCCTAAAGAATTTCCAGCTAGAAGTGTCTATTTTTTGTAGAAACCAACGCATTTCTGTCTGACGTTGGCAAAGATCTAGAGCAGTGGGTACTACCGTTGGTTGTTCCTAGCCATTCTAAACTGCAATTGAACTCAATGACCCTAAGTAAATACTGCTAATCCAACCGATTATAGGACTGAAAGAGCTGGGTTTTTTTTATCTCATCATCCCCGCTTTTCCCCTGATGTACTTTCTTTTCTTGCTTCAGGTAAATGGATATATCTGTCTGTGCCCTCCTTCCTATCAAGGCCGTAACTGTGACATGAAACTGAATGAATGTTCACTAGGCTTGTGCAAAAATGGCGGCATATGCGTGGAGTCTCCAAGTGGTCCCCAGTGCATGTGTGCTGATGGATACGCTGGTCAGTTCTGCGAAACAAACGAGAATGTAAGTAATGCTTTGAATGAGTGACAAATGATATCAAAAACTGGTATTTTTTTGAATCTGGATAGAATATGAGAGTGATTTTTATTTTTAGGAATGTGCAAGTAATCCATGTCAAAATGGCGGGAAATGCGTTGACAAAATCGATACCTTCAGCTGCTCTTGTAAAAGTGGTTTCACCGGAGAGCGATGCGAAACCAAGACCAATGGCTGCCAACAAGACTCTTGCCAGAACGGTGCAACATGCCAGGAAACTTCGTATGGATACAAATGTGCATGTGCAAAAGGGTATGGAGGTCTTAAGTGTGAAGTTGATATTAATGAATGTGCTAGTTCTCCTTGTGCGAATGCTGGCCTTTGTGTCGATCAAGTTGGGGGATTTAAGTGCTTATGCAAAGCAGGATACAGTGGCGATAAGTGTCAAAATGGTGAGTAAGAGTCTAGATATCTTCCTCACACTTGAGCAATACGTTTTGCCACTTGCGTTGAATGAAAAATGATAACTATTTAAAGGTAACTGTCACTCTTTTTTAAATTTTAGCTGGATCTTCAAATTTCGACTTGGCCTTCGAGCGTTCACAAGGTCGCGCTACTTCCTTGGTTGAAATGCGAAGGGAATTGCGTGCTTTCACTGTAAGCTTCTGGATGAAGTCTGAGCTAATAAGCGATATCGATCCGGGAACTCCTATTTCATATGCCGTCGAAATTAATGGTATGTAGAATTGCTAGTTTAACCATAGCATATCCGTCAAGTTGATTGAAGATAATAAAAGATTTTTATTCGCGGTTGGCTGCTTTCGTAAAAAACATTTCAACAAGCGGTGGGGTGAAAATGATTTAACAAAATTTCTCATAGGAAAACTACTCGACAATGCTCTGGTTATTCATGATTACAATGGTTTTAATATCTGGATTAACAACGAGAAAGTCCCCACAAACGTGCCAGCAAACGATGGCAAGTGGCATCACATGGCGTTCACATGGAAGAGCAATACTGGTCTCTGGAATGTATACAAAGATGGCTCTAAAGTTAAATCCAGTTCTTCGCCCTTCCAAAAAGACAAGGTACTGCAAAGACTTATTTTAAAACACCCATTTTATAAAAGTAACCAAGTTTATTTGTCTTGCTCACGGGTTTTTAGGGTTCTTGTCTTGTCTTGTCTTGTCTTGTCTTCACTTTCTTTTCCAAGGAAAAATTATAAACAGGCCTTCAATTAATCGTATTGCCCTCCGATATCTTTAGGTAATTCCTGCAGGCGGACTGTTCGCACTCGGCCAAGAACAAGACATTTTAGGAGGAAATTTCAGTGCCAACGAAGCTTTTATTGGAAAAATGACGCAGATGAATATCTGGAGCTATGAACTTGACGCAGCTGAAATTGCTGACATGAGCAAACACGCTGAACACAGGGATGGAAACGTCATTGCATGGAGCGATTTCCTGGTCAATGTCGACAAGACTGTAATAAAAGTACAGCCATCAGCAGCAAGAAAGCGTGAGCCTTGATTCTTGATTAATAAAGCTTCTTTTCATAGTTAAAATTACCCTGTAAAGCAGTTGCATGATTCTAATAACTTTTGTTTTTAAATATTTGTTTAAGGAGGTTGTAAGAGAATTCATGCAAAAATTGAGTTTGTTGCTTGTTACTTTCAGAAAACAAATGCTGGAGCAACTGGATCGACAGAAATAATCCCACTGGCACTGGGGACAGCGAGTCTTCTAGTGGCGCATGCTCAGGATCCTCTTTCTATGATTGCCAAACGTTGACTGGAGAAGGACCTGAGGACGTCGAGTTAAACGTCACTTGCTCATCTAGTGGAGTCAGGTGTTTGAACAGTGAGCAAGGCTCTCCTTCGCGTGTTTGTCCTGATTTTAAATTCAGGGCAGTTTGTGGTTGTCCAGGTAAACGAGGCAAATAATATGATAGTGTTTTAAAAGAAGACGAGGTGCCAAAATAGTACATCAAAATACCACTTTAAAATGAACGCAAAATATGCCTTCAACGTATTTTAATTTCTAGTTAACAGAGCTTGTGCCACAAATCGATGCCAAAATAAAGGAGCTTGCATTTCCCTTCCTGTTGGCTACAAATGCAGTTGTCCGGCTGGTTTCGAAGGAAAGCATTGCGAGATAGGTAAGCGATTTAACAAGACAATCTGCTTTGCACCTTTTGCAAAAAAAAAAAAAAAATTAACTATTTAATGGAAAAAAATTAAATATAACGACTGACTCCGATGAGGTAAGCAGCTCCTGACATTGTGCTGTCATTTGCTTGCAGCCGTCAACTGTCCAAACCCTGGACCTCTCGTTAATGGTCACATGACTCCATCTTCATCAGCCTTTACGCCTGGTGCAAGAGTTAATTTCGCATGTAATAATGGATTCAGGCTCGAAGGATCATCCGCACTCACATGTCGGTCTGGACAATGGCAAGGTGTTATTCCTGTTTGTAAAGGTTAGTGAGATTCAATTTGTTAATCCACCACTGACAGGCTCAGTTGACCGCATTCCCTGAAAGAAATTATGGACTCAACTATTTTTAGGATTTTTTCATGCATGGACTAAGTACAATATAGATTTCTTTTGTCGATTGAAATTCCACCATAAGTTCATGGGAAATGCTAATCAAAATACTTTGCCGAATTCTCATTTCTGATTCGTTCGCCTAGACCTTGTTTCGAAGGTCAGTTTAGCTGGAAAAGTTTTACGATTACTAGAAGTTTAGTTGTCTCAGAACGTGATTGAGGTACAATTCAAGGATAAGATACTACTAAACTAGGCAAGGATCCTACAAAGTAAGTTCAATGAATAAAGTTTACAGAAGAAATTAATGTTCAAGAATAATTGTTTGATCAAATGCAATTTTGAAAAGAAAGGCTTTTTAATATTTTAATTTTTTGACACAGACATTGACGAGTGTTCTCAGAACATATGCCAGCATTCGTGTGTCAATTTTGACGGAGGATACAAATGCACCTGTGCAAAAGGATATGCTCTTCGAAGTGATGGAAGAACTTGCCAAGGTAACTTTTTTGGTCCCAGAGGGAGTGTAAACTTAACTTTTTGCATGCTGTTAATATTCTATACATCTTGACTGCTCACCATGAATAATTCATTATTTTGTTGATCATTTATGCTAGATATCAATGAGTGCAGTGTAAACAACGGTAACTGTCAGCATAGTTGTCACAACAGTGCTGGAAGCTATAGATGTTCTTGTAGAACAGGATATACTCTCCTTCCAGACGGCCAATCCTGTCAAGGTACGTCTATTTCTTATCACTGTAATGTATTCCATCCATTTTTCATTACCTTCAAACTTCCTCACTTTCTCGCCCTTTTCTCTTTCTCTCCCTTTTTCCATCCCTCCCGTTCTTCCTTCTTTTTTTCCTTTTTTCCTTCCTTCCCTTAATTACTCTTTTCCAATCTAACCGAGTGCATTCCAATATTGTAGATACAAACGAATGCTCCACCAATCAGGGACGCGGTCCATGCCAACAAATTTGTGTTAATCAGCTAGCTTCATTCAGATGTGAATGTAACAAAGGCTACGTTCTTAATTCAGATGGCAGAACTTGCAAAGGTAGTTAAAAAAGTAATGGGGTTTGAGCATTACCAATGTACAGCGAAAACGCGGTTGTCTTCAGATCAAACTTGCAAACTTATTTATTTGAAAATGTCTTAGTTCTAAATTCTTCACAACAATATTTCGTTTTAGCTCAGTCATGTCCTCGTCTAACCGCTCCATCTCAAGGAAAGCGAGTTCCCAACAGAGATCTAACTGCTCTGGGAAGTGTCCTACGCTTTGAGTGTAATGATGGATACAAACTCGTCGGTTCGTCTTTAAGGACCTGCATGTCTGATAATCGATGGTCTGGGTCACAGCCCTCTTGTGTCAGTAAGTAAACTATCCTATACTCTCTCTTTTTTATTGTTTTGTCGCTATAAACATTTCAGGATTACGGTATACTTTGAAGCTACTATTTTCTAAGCTTCTATCATTACAATATCAGAAGACGTTTCGACTAACTTGCATAAGAACTTAGAGCATGGGCAAACGTTTTGTAGTTTGAAACACCTTCTTCATGATCCCGTCTAGCTATTGATAGTAAATTTGAACTGACAACCATGTTAATTATCCTCTCTCTGTATAACAGAGGTTCAATGCATATCTACAAAGGCTCCATTGAACGGTTACGTGCAGCAGCCGCATTTGAACTATGGTAGTGTAGCAACCTACAGCTGTAAGAGTGGATTCAGCCTCGTTCCCTCGGCAAAGCGTACATGTGGTGCAAACGGAGAATGGTCTGGCGAGCAGCCAGTATGTATTGGTGAGTCATTATTGAGTACAAACAATTTGACTATTAATAATATAATAGATAGGATTTACCGCTCAACGCACTTAATCGAGGCAGACGGTAGATCAAATTAGAATTTAGAAGTTGTTTTTTGAGGAGGGAGGAAAAAACATGCAGAGAACCCGCAAATAAATGATCCTCAACTTGAAATGACACATTAGCAGCGCGTACGTTGTACATGCAGTTGAAGTATACTGTTGTATGGCGTGTGGTACCTTTGCAACATAATAATAATGATAATGGAAAAAGAACTTTTTGATTGTACTGATGTTCGGAGATAATGTTGGAATAAAATTCATTTTTAGTTGTTTTAATAAGAGCTCTAACTACATTACACTGATCCACATACAACTGACGGTCTATAGTCAGACGAAATTTCCTCCAAGCTCTTTCCAGATGCCTCCGTTTTATTTTCTCGGCCTTGATTTCGTCGGTGTACCAGGGGGCAGATGGATGCAAAGTTATTATACGCTTTTTAGATGGTGCATGATGGTCTAGTACACTACTGAGTACAGACTCATATTGATGAAGTAGCCCAACAAGATCAGTTTGTGGAGAGGTAATCAAAAGTGACTCAGCGACATCATTTGAAAAACAATCAAGATTAATAGCTTTTAATTTGCGGCATATAGAAACGATTTTTTCCAAAGGGTGGCTTCTTTATCAAAAGATCGATCACAAAAAAACAGCAGAGTGGTCTGAAATAGCTGGATCAAAAACAGAGACATGGTCAATGACATGATCATCAGCCCTGGTAATCAGAAGATCGAGAATATGATTTCCTTGATATGTAGCATGCCTGACATGTTGAGTCAGGTTAAAACATTCTGAAATATTTAGAAACTGAAGAGCAGCTACATTAGAATTGTCCTCCACATGAAAATTAAAATCCCCAACTAAAAGAAGTGAGCCTGAGTCTGTTGAACATTGTTCTAAAAAAGTAGAAAACTCCTTTAAAACATTTTATTAGTGAAATTGTTGCCACTGGAAGGAGGTGGTCTATAAACAACAAAAATAGAAATGTATCCGGGAGAAGATTGTACAGTCATTCCCATGACTTCAAAAGATTTAAACTTATTAAAAGACATTTTCTGCATTCTCAAAGACTTCCTATACAACAGACCAACACCACCTCCTCTGCCTTTTCTAGCATCATGTTGGAATAAATAGCCTGTTGGTGTTATTTCATTTATAATAAGTTGATCATTTGACTTTAGCCAAGTTTCAGATATACATTAACATTCAATGTTATTTTCAACAACAAAATCTTTCAGTATTAAAGCTTTATTGCATATTGATCTTGTATTCAAAAGACATAATTTAGAAGATTTACCAACCTGAGGAACATAAGGAATATTCCATGTAGTTGAATCCAAAGGAAATCCAGATGGATGATGACATATCGCTGAACAATGGCGGGAAGTTTGAAATCCACCACCCAAAGACTTCCACCACAAACACTGCAATAAAAGGAAACTTCTTGAATAAAAAATCATATTCCAAACGACAATGTACTTATAAAAAAGTTAGGAATAAAAAATCTGATATAACCTAAGTAAGTTTGGTAAAAAAAAGAGCTAACTCATAAGCAGCTACAGTGAGCGCTTCAACACTTCAATTGCATGGTATGAATAGTATGGTGCCTTATTATAGAGCAATGTGTTGCATTGTTTATGTCGTGGTGTGGCCCAACGTGATGCATAGAGTAGTGTAGTGCATGACGCTGATTGACTTTTGAGGTGATGGTTTGTGGCTTTAAGTGTTCTGTAATGTAGCAGACGGATACTTAGACGTAGTCTGGAACTTCAAACAGCTAGTCAGGTCCCTCTGTCTACTTCTTTTTTTTTAGTCACCTTACATTCTCACCGTTATTTTTATTGTAACAGCCGCTACGTGTCCAGAACCTTCAGCACCAGCTAGAGGCCAGGTCGTAGGTCTACAAAGAGGCTCTGGGGACACTGTTAGATTCGAATGCATAGAGGGATACAAAGTCGATGGATCATCGTACGCTGTTTGTCAGAGCAATGGAAAGTGGACGCATCCAACACCAACATGTAGACGTAGGTGCAAGATGTTCTATGAAAATTAAGTGATAAAGAAGTCTAATAAAGTGTATCTAGGGGTTTTTTTCTCGGGCGCACATTTGGAATCGAACACGTTTGAACATTCATATTTAATTACATATGTTTTCCATATGCTATTTTGTTTTTACGTTTCCTTGCAGTTGTTGATTGTGGAACACCACCAGCTCTCTCCAACGGCGTTATAACCGGAACTGCCTACACTTACGGTTCTAAGATTCAATACTCTTGCAACAAGGATTTCCATTTGTCTGGACCCCAGGAAAGAGTTTGTGGACGTAATGGAGTATGGAGCGACAAAGAGCCGGTTTGCTTAGGTCTGTACGGTCCCTTAAAATACAATAAGGATCCTATTCTGATTGTTGTTATTTTTGCTGTAACGAACAGATCAAACTGATAGGATATTTGTTTCTGACAGAGCGATCTTGTGGAAACCCTGGCACACTCGATAACGGAGTTATGACTGGTAATGATTTTACTTATGGTAAAACAGTTACATTCACTTGTAACAAGGGCTTTGTCCTCGGCGGTTCAGCATCAAGGACTTGCCAAACCAATGGAAAATGGACCGGAACACAAACTACTTGCAACGGTATGTATTTAAATATATTATTAAAAGCTGCGTACTTATTCCATTCCAATCCAAAACTTGATTCCAAAGCTTTACATAAACAGAGAAATCTACTCATTTCTGGCCCAATGTCTGTTGCACTACGAATATAGCACTAATATATAATCATACTCTCAGTAGCCCTTCATGTCCTGAAGGAAAAATGAAATGTGCCATCTAAGTGTCATCTAATAGAGCGTTTTCTCTGACTCCCTACCTAGAGAATTGACTAACAATAGAGATGGCAGCTATATTGGTGTACCTAACAAAAGAAACTAATGCAAAGTCATTGTCAAAGTGCACCAATATGGCGGCTGTGACGTCATGTCTGACAATAGATATGGCAACCATATTGGTGTACCTAACAAAAGAAACTAATGACAAAGTCATTGTCAAAGGTACATCAATATGATGGCTGTGACATCATGTGAGAACGCTCTATATAGCATTCATATTACAAGTGCCGGATCAAATCAAGAACATCTTACTTAAAAAAATTGACAATTCCAGCAATTAGCTGTGGTAATCCTGGTGTCCCCAGCAGTGGTGAAGTGTCTGGCTCTAAGTACACATACAAACAGAAGCTTCGTTTTGATTGTAATCCCGGATTCAAGCTTGTTGGGACAAGAGAACGAATATGTAATCTAGATGGACAGTGGAGTGGAGTTCAGCCGAGTTGTCAACGTAAGATGTTATTATTAGTAAACTAAGTATTGTGCTGTTTGGATTCAACTAGTTTTATACTGAGAGCAGATAGTTTTAGTGAAATTGCAAACTACTGAAGCCATAACAAAACCGGTTGGCACTGTGTAGTCTAGTTTTAGACAAAGAAATTTTCACGTACTTATTTTGTTAAGATTGGTTTAACTTTTGGCAGCGTTTCTTTCTCTAGCTTTCTTTAACTTGTGCGTATTTGCTTTGCCCATTTCAGACCATGTGTCCTTCTCTAGAGTATCATTTCTTTGTTTTATTTTTTCGAATGAGAAAACACATGAATAATGATAAAACTCAAACAAAGAATCGTAATCTCAAGAGAATGACACGAGGTCTAAAATGGGAAAACACTACTTCCAAGCTAGAATGGTCTATTAGGCAAATCCTAATGATCTTTTTGTAATTGTAGCTACGAACTGTGGAGCTCTCCTGGTTGGACCTACAGGAAGGTTTTCTTCCACTAACTTCCCCAACAGTTACGACAACAACCAGTACTGTCGCTGGAAAATCACCGTGCGCTCTGACAGAAAAGTCATGATCACATTTAACAGCTTCAAGACGCAGCCAGGAAAAGATTTTGTCGAGATTTACGATGGCGTTTCCGGAGAGCTTATCACCAAATTATCGGGAGTCCATACCAAACCATTCTCTTTAACCTCAAGCTCCAACGTCATGGATGTGAAATTTTATTCCGATTCAAAGGAAGTAGCGATGGGATTTGAAGCTACATATTCTCCAGTCTGTAAGTAAACGGACCGCAAATTAGGTGGGAAAGTTTTCATGATCAATTTCCTCTCCAAGGGGTTCGCTTCTAGTCCCCCGAGTTATATCTCATATGAACTGCAATCCAGCAAATACTGTAGTCCTTCAAGGTGTTATCATTCCAAACAGTTGAATAAGTTATTTGCAGTGGATTGGCTGTATTTGGGTCTTTTTTTTAGCACTTAGGAATTGGTTATCATGTGCATGGAACATCACCTAAAAATATATATGTGTAATTTTCTACAGCTTGTGGAGGTCTAATAACCAAGCTTGACACCACCATCCATTCTCCTAACTATCCTAATAATTATCCAAATGGTGTCACGTGTATCTGGGCCATCAACCTTGGACATGCTTTCCAGCTTGAGTTTGATTCGTTCAACACTGAGACTAGCTATGACTACCTTGAGGGATACGACTCTCTGATGTCTTTCACAGGTGCGTAGTACCCATTACTTTGGAATATTTTAACAATACCTTGAAACAGCTGATCAAAGTCAGCGCACTGCTGACTCACAGATTGAACACTGAAACAGCCTCTGAGCTGATCTAAGTCAAGGAATGACTGACTCACATATGGAACCCTGAAACAGCCTCTGAGCTGATCAAAGTCAGGGTGTGGCTAACTCACAGATCAAACCCTGAAACAGCCTCTGAGCTGATCAAAGTCAGGGCGTGGCTAACTTACAGATCAAACCCTGAAACAGCCTCTGGGTTGATCAAAGTCACAAAGAACTCACAGACGGAATTGGAGTTTAGGTTTTGCATAAGGACATGCACTAGTACAAAGAGCGCAAGCTTGTTTTACCTCTGTGAACAATCACAGAACAATGGTAAGGTCATGGTACAGAACCGACTGAATTGAATTCTAATCATTGGAGTCCGAATGCCATTATAACCAATATAACCTGAATTGACATTTTTAGCTTTTGTCCATTTATGTAGACTTTTTATTTACTGTCCTGTGTGTGTGCAATATTTATTACTTATATATTTTTATTCTTTTCGTAGACGCCAACAAGATTTTTGAGTTTGAAGATGAATGGCCTTACATCAAGCCACCTCAGTCAACCACAGGACAAATGCTACTTAAATTTACAACCAATAATTACGGTACCAGGAAGGGATTCCAACTGAATGTTAGAAAATATAGGGTTATAGTGGGAAAGAAAAAATAGGAAACCCCTAGTTTTCTCGAGATGATATGAATTTTATTTTAAGAGGCTTTGATTTTACTGACCATAAATGGGGATTATGGTAACAAGATATTGTACTAGATGTACTGGTAACTGTAATTAAAATAAAGTCAAGATGAAGTAATTACACAAAGTAGTTATTAGTTTGTTGTTATTGTATTATGATTGCAATCCGGCACGCTTTTGATGGCGGCTTTTGATGGCGGCTTTTGATGGCGACCTTTGATTAAGCTAAAAACAAGGCTCTGACAGAAAGGAGCTCACAGAATATATGTCCTTAAATGCTTAAACAAAAGCTAGTTAAAAAATAGAAATCATTTCAAAGACAACGAATCAATAATACTCAATCCTTAAAGAATTAATTTTCTCTCTCATAACAATGAGATGAATTAGGGGATTTCCCTGTTACATTTGACTCGTTATGTTATTGTAGGCGGGCATGAATGAGACCTATAATAACCATCCACAATCCACGAAGAAGATATCATCAGCACGGAGAAAAATAGCATGAATATTAGGAGGCAGTGTGTCTTCATGATGCTCACTTGAGTATCTTTCCCAATTTCTTGAACATTGGAGTGTTCGAGTGAAAAGAGTGTTATAATTTGTTTTTCGACATTTTCTGCAATAACCGCTCAGATTGGGTATACTTATAGATGGCTCAACAAGCCATTGAATCATTTAATCAAGTGACCAAATGCCAAACCCCTGAAGAAATTAGAGGAACATGATGCGCATTAATCGGCCTACGTTTGGGGTTGTTTGCATGGAACAAGGCAGTTGCCCTCATTGCCCTACTCGGCTACAATAAGCCTCTTTACCTTGGAGGTGATGTTTTGTCTAATTTCAGACCACGTGTCATTCTCTTATTATATTCTTTGTTGGAGTTGTAAGCATATTCATGTGTCTTCTCATGTGCATCTGTTAAACAAAGAAATAATACTCTAGGAAATTACACGTGGTGTATATTGGGCAAAACATCACGAAGGGTCAATTGACTTTTGGCCACTCTTTTCATTGCTAGAAATCCGCTACAACATGGCGCGACGCATGCGCATTTTCTATTTCATCGACTTTAATTTCAGTGTAGGATGAGCACTGAAATACAAGAAATTGTACTCACATTTACTTGATTTCCTTTCTTTTCCTTGATTGTTGTTCCACTCAATCCACAAGTTCTAAATCTTAGATAGGTGCTTTGGCAATAATAAAACAATAGAATACATGTATATGCAGTCCTGCAGTTAGAAACCGGTTCCAAATTCAAATGAAAATAGACAACAATAAAGGTATCGGCTGCCATAGTTATTCTCCTACTTCACTGCCACTTCGGAGTGCTAACGTCTTCATAAGACTGTGCTATCTTTCGGAGTTTTGATGTCCACAAGTCTTATCCTCAAGAACACATAATAAGCCCGATTTCTTTCCCAAAAAAAGATGGTTTAACGCCGTTTGAATTGGTTCCTTTCGCCTTGTAAAAACTATAATTATCTTCTCTAGTGGATTCTAAAATTTAAAGGTCCAAGTCCATCTTGCAGAGTAAAAAATAGTGATAACTTTGTAGGATTCTACACTAGCTTTCTTTTCCGCTATTAGAAGACTGTTTTGAGCTTAGTAGCCTCCCCTTTAATATAAAAGGATCCCTGTGGTAAAAAGATATAACTAGCTAAAAACTAGTGTGAGCCCTGTGGTAGAAGATTTCGCGGCATTTTTCGAAAATTTATAAAAAATGTCGGACGAAGTAATCGCATCATTACTCAAATATAAAGAAAAATTGCAGGTCACTGAGCCTGAACTAAGTTATACAAAGAGATCTCATGAAAGAAACCCACTCTTTCCTGTTAAAATACCTTATCCAATTCTCAAAGAATGGCACAAAATTGTCAGCATCAACAAAATACATTTTGAATTTCTGTCTACGCATGCGTAAATCTTGAGCCCGCGTGTTTACGTCAGACCGCTGACTGTAGCGGATTTCTAGCAATGTATTTATTCTACTATCAACTACTCTGAACAGCAATCTTGATATTACAGTTTCAGTTTTAATATATGCATACCTGGAAGTAAATTTACAGTTTTAGTTTTAATATATATGTATTACCTGGAAGTAAATATATTACAACAGTTATTTTAGTTTTTTCCATTACTTTCAAACTAAACTTTGCGACATTATGRTCTTTACTAGAGTCTTTCCATCAGTTTCCCGTTATAACCTTCTTAGAATTCAATTATTCCTATAGCCTTGAGCCACGTTGTTGAGCCTTTCTTTAAGAAATACACGCCTCTGGTTCTTGTATGACTCTGCAACACCTGCTTCCTAATATGGACAGAAATAAGTGATTTTTAATTCCTGCACGAAATGGTCAAAAAAATTGATGTTAACAGGTGCCATAAGAATTTCATGACAATTTACTTTTTTAGTTGAATTTAGTTTTAAAATATTGTAGAAATGATGAGAATTTACCTGAATGAAATGTTATTTAAGTTAAGGAAATGAATCGCGACTAAAAAACATATGTAAATTATGTGGTAGCAACAATAGCATGACTAGTAAAATAAAAAAGAGCTTTTTATACATATTTTATGCAGACACGTAAAACAGCTCGACATCTCAATTTTATGAAATCTTTTGACCGACATCTGGTTTCTCGTAAATTATCTCACAATTAAGCCCGAATAGGACGTTTGCATGATGGCGTCAATCGACTCCCACTACTAAGATGCTTCGCGAATGTTCTTTCTTAATCCAATGTTTATTCCCTCGTGAGAATAGTATCTAATTAAGTGAGCAAAAGAAAGTGTACAAGGGAGTCTGGTGGTGGAAGTGAATGACGCCATCATGCAAAGGTCGTATTAGAATTAGAGACTGCTCGTCCATTGACGGTAATTCATATGTGACGCTTAATTAACCTACACTCTGTTCGTATTTTATAAAGAACTTACATTTCTTGGGTTTACACTTTCCCTCTTCCTGCCATAGCAACATGATTTGCACTGGCGACACAAACCAAGAGTGCTGTGTGCTGTGTGCCGTGTGGTGATGACAACGACAGCGAGGGAAAAAAGTAGAACTTTAAACATGTTAAGTTTTCCTTCTGGCAGCAGATTATTTTTCTACAATGGTCGTTTCTTCAATGAAGCATTGGTGCAAAAGTAACACTTTCATTGTATTTATATAGTGTCGAGTAAAACCAGGTTTAAACGGCTGTTTCAGATAGTATCACAACATCGCCAACATCGCCAAAAGCCGGCACTGCGCGCACTTTTTTTCCGGCTTCGATTACAAGCTGTTTAACTATCTAGTTTTTGCATGTTTTCGTGGAGGAGAATTCTTGTATAACAGGGAATAAGAATTTAGATAAGGCCTCGGTCAATTGACTTTTAAAGGTTTATTCAAAGTTTCACCATTTTGTTTTTTGTTTTTTGTTTTTCTTTCGTAAAATGGCATGGTCTTAAAGTTTTTTGGGGGGGGGGGGGGATGGGGGAATTAGAGAAGACACATTAACCTATCATAAAAAATTTAGAAATGATCAAATTTATGATCAAAGTTCAGTATAATACTTATATATTTCCACCAAATACGTTTGGAATTTCGAAATGTTAATTTTTGGATGAAATGTGAGGAAGAGTGAAACCCCCCAGCAAAGTAAAAAATGGTGAAGCGCGGGAGGGACCCAACAGGAGAAACGCTTTAGTTTAATTGTGCCTGCACGTGTCATACATGTCGTATATGACTTTCGATTTGGGAAGCGTTTTTTGCAGGTAGGTACGTTGTACTGGAAAGAGGCGAGTGCACTTTCCCGTATGTATTTCCCTTTTAAACACAATAATATTCATCTGATAACAACTTTATTTTATCATCTTTGAGGTAACTAAATAAAGAATTTGGTTTATTTAGGTGCTCTTAGTAACCAACGCATATGAATTTCTTCTTATGCTATCAATGAGCAAGCTCGTCGGCTACGTGTTTAAGTTACATCAGTGTCTACAAATTATTCATTAGTTGATAAAATATATCATTTCGCGAGTTCTTTTCATATTCTTTAAATCCAGAAAAATATTTATTGCCGTGCATCTGACATCGGGTGAGGTCCTAGGTCACATCCAAGTTGTCTTGCTGCTCGACATATACTTTGTTTCCTGGCTTGCTCTCGGTAAATATCAATCTGGAAGTGGAAAAGAGAACAGTGGTTGAGGATAACGTATCAAGAAAAATGTCATCTGCTGTAATTTATACAGATATTTCAAAAAAGGTTGAAGGGAAAATGGCGATCAGTGATTGTTGATAGTATTATCAAATGAATATCAAGAAATTCTTATTACTCTACAAAAAAAGTTTATCAGTGAAATTCTTATGGGTGTGGGAGTGGATGGTGGGGCGACAAACGACCAATAAATAATGTTGAAGCAGACGAAGATCATGAGATAATCAGTCGCCAGTTTTACTAATAGTTATTCTTATACTCCAACGCCGCCTTCACTCGACATGTTGACTTTTTTAGGAGCTCAAAACAGTATACATGCACTAAAATTGATTTTCAAAATTACCAACGCTCTATTTTTGCTTCAATTTGATTTACAGTCAGTCTTCTATTTTCATACTAAGGTATTCAATGTATTTCTTAAAGGTACCTACAATTAACATTACGCAAACGCTCTCGCAGTGGAGTCTGACTGGCGGTGGATGAAAGAGGAAGTTTTGCCACCCGTTTCAATATTTAACAAACAAAAAAAAAAAAATCAGATATAATATTTTTATTTGAAAATTTGAAAATACTTTATAATTTGGAATAACCCTCAAATGTATTTACTGTTATATGATTTCTAGCTTCGCAAATAGATGGTTCATTATATTGACGAGAGTGATACAAAAGCTGGCAGTTTATCGAGATACGAAGCCGATAATATGAATTCATATAAACAGCCATGACCTTTTGGTGATCACTACTACTGCGGCAGCGGTAACCGAAAAACAAAACGCGATCACATCAGATACTGGAGCAAAATAAATTAAGGAAGTTATCGGTTTGAAATGAGTATTTGTTAACATCGTTAGCAAATTTGTTTGTTTGTTTGTTTTGTTCCCTTACTCCTAAAAAAATTAAAATTATCTATAGTTTATGTGTGATATCCCTTGAATCGACTTGTCATATCGACCAAAAGAAAAAAGAATTTAGTACTTAAARTATAAATATATTTGCTACTTTTTAGGCCATTTGAAAAAAAGAAAAATAAAGTAAAGAAAAGGAAGAAAGAAAGAAAGAAAGAAGGAAACATCGTTATAAATACTCTAGAAAATTAGACATTTTTTAGCATTCTGTTATTTCCCTCGAATTCAGATATCACTCAATAAAGTGGAAGAAACCTATGTATATTTGATACATATGCCGGTGCATAAATACGTCCATGCGTATATATGACAAAGCTAGCCCGCCATATGTACATGAATACATCCATCCATGAGCAGATGTCCACTAATATCGAGCAAAATCGAAAATTCGAGAAAGAAAAAGACAAAGAAAGAAAACAAAAAAAGGAAAGAAGAAAAGTTACAAGAAAGAAAGCAAAAAAGAACATTTTGCTTGATCATTTTTTAATCAAAAAGATCATAATTTGATTTTTATACTTCAAACAGACACCTAAAAAATCTAGGTGTCATTCAATAATCATTTGGAACAATATAATCTTTTCTTTGAATTATCTTTTATATTTATGCATTTTAAACGCTGCCCAATGAACGCCTTTAACTTGCCGTTTATTTGAAGAAGAAGGAGAAAACGAAGAACAAGAACAAGAAGAACAAGAAGAACAAGAAGAACAAGAAAAACAAG
>NW_022259170.1:90202-174099 GCF_009602425.1 Actinia tenebrosa | reverse complement strand
CTGTGCTTAATTTCTTCGTTTATTTTATTTTATTATCCTTTATCTTTAATTTATTTTCTTCATTCTCTTTCATTTATTTTATTATTACTGTGGGAGGCGTGAGTGTTGCGTAAGTGCGCTAGTATGTGAGCAGAGTTGTTTGTTTGTTTGTTCTCTTCTGTGCTTCAAGGGTTATTCACCGGGTTCTCCGGCTTTCCGGTTCCCTCCTCAAAATCCATGCAGCTGCTAACGTCTTGGCTCGTTCTCTTCTTTATTTCTTTCTTCCCTCCTTCCACTCTTTTCATTCAATCAGTTATTCCCTTTTCTTTTTCTTTTTTCTCTTTTCTTTTTTCTTTTAAGAAAACGATGGTATGATTCAATGATTTAAAATACTTGTGACCCAGTCCGATGATACATTAACGTTCCAAGTGTTGTCTGAGTAGTGCCGACACTCCCCACACATGATTTATATTGACATTACGCAAAACCAGCAACCCCAAAGTATCTTTTACTTATCCATTTAATTCATTGCTTTTTTCTAGCTTAGAACTCACAAATATGTTGTACAAAACATCTATTTTTCATATCTTATGTTAAAATGTTCAGCAAAAATAATTCCATTCATCATTCTTGCTTCGATGACCTGTAAATATCTTGGCTCTTCCATTCAAGTGTAATTCTTTATATCATGTAACTACCTATTGCTAGTCATTGTGATTAATGTATATTTAATAACGTTAGCGATTTTGATATCTTTTTTTTTTAAGCTGGACTTTTCTGACTTTTGTTCGTAGGTCTGATCCGTTACATGTACTTATTTTCACGTTTTCCTTGGCTGTTGTCGCCACAGATGCAGCCGATCTTTTTTGCTTCTTCACAAACTGAGGCCTGGCGGTAGTTTGTTAGTGTTTTCTGGAGATATATAGAAGGAAAAGTAATATGTTATGCATGTCTCTTGTTACAGAATATACGATTCAGGGCGGATTATTGACTTTGAGCGAAATTATTTTTCAGACCTCATGTCTTTCTCTTGAATCTTATTCTTTTCAGTAGCATCACTGCAAAACATACGGACGCTGTTGCGAAAAGCACTGAGTTTGACATTTATTTCACAGAAGGTTTCTTCAGGGTACGATGAAATCTTAAAGGGTTTTGTTTAATAGGAAAATGTGGCGCATGTATCAAGAACAAATTCGAGAATGCCGTGACTATTTTCCTCGGACGACAGCCAATATTATACTGCATAAGCTTCCTTTCATGTCCTACCATAGTCTCTTTTTTTCTTTTTGAAACTTCAAAGAAGTAGCTCTTGGTGGAAAACATCACGCACGATTTTACAATTAGCTTCCTGGAACACGTTCTTTTTTTATTTTCTTTCATAGCACTGAAGTTTGAAGAAATGTTACACCAAACATCCTACCAAAGTACTGAATAGAGTATAAAACTATATCGTTCGACAATGATAGTATTTTAATGACTCCAAGAAGAGAAGGATTTCAAATGTTAGGAACAGAAAAAATTACCCGGATTTATTAGATTTAGTGAATTTAGGGTGACTAATTTCGTGGAGGGCACGACAAACAAGGCTACAACGTAGACACTTTAAGGCGGGAAAACTCTCTGATATTGACTCTGGATGGCACCCCGATGTCCTAACATTTGACCAGCACAACCAGCTTTGAACAGTTCCTATCCTGCCTTTTTGCAACGCATTCTTAACCTCTGATACTTATGTAATAGTTTCAAAGAAGAATGTACTAGATAGCATGTTTTAAGAAACTCACCCTGTTGTTCAGTGTGAAACGGCGCTTGCCATAACTTCGTCCATGTCTTAGGCCAGTTTGAAGCGAAGTCGCCAAGGAACAACTCAAATCAGGAAATGCCACAAGAAATATCAATACTATACACACCAGTATTCTTGCACGAATCATGTTATATTATTGAAAGAAGTATTTTTTGAGAAGTATTTTTAARAGAACTTCGTTGCGACTAATACACACAGAGATAAGGAYCAAGTTTCTTCAAACTGTTTCAGGTTTTCTGTACCAATATGCTCCTAATGGAAAAGAATTTATACACTCGGCCCAACAGCTGGAATAGTCAAATTCATATTTAATGACATCGGCGTCATACTCTTGTTTTGGAGGATCTGAATTAACTAAACTGATATCAGGTTCTTAACCAAGAGATGTGGTTTAAAGTCATAATATCAACGCAAGTTAAATCAACAGGGTTCTTGCCTTTATGGGAGATATCAACTGTTCAACAAATGAACTCCCTAACTTTTCTTGCAGAACATTCTGAGCTGTTAAGAGAATTGGTTTTGAACTATGAAGGCAATAAAGTCGATATAATTGAGGTAAGGGGAAAAAAAGATAATTTTGTTATGTTTTACAAGTCATGAAACCAAGGCTACTCTGAGAACTTAATTGATAATTTAAAAGACACCAATTAGGTTAGCTAATTATTGCGCTTTGAAATATTAGAGGGTGGTACTTGTTACTCTTGATTGCTGATTCTCTCTAAAAAATACTCAATTTATTAAGCTTGACATCTATTGCTGGGGGAAAATGTTCAAACTAATTGATTTTCTGTTCTACAGTCGAATAATATGGAAAAGCCATATGATAAAGACATATTACCTATAGCTGAAGTATGGCGCCCTGAAAAAAAAAACAATTTAAATTCCACTCTTATTTTTCTGTTGTGCCGTAGTATATAATACTAAATTCATTACTTCGTATATTAGATTATATTAATCTTCTC
This sequence comes from Actinia tenebrosa, assembly GCF_009602425.1. The sequence goes on along the minus strand of NW_022259170.1, from coordinate 171,354 downwards.
ATCATGATTGCTCGAGGTTTAGTGTTGATCTTGATGAGAATGATCTCATTCCAGAAGCTAGAGATGAACCATTTCTACTATCAAAATACCGCTTTCATAAAGATAGTCCATAGGTCCTTAAAAGAGAAGATATGCAAGACACTTCGTCAATAAGCGTCAAGTTTGTAATTGTCTTTGGGGATTTTTCTATTTATTGCTAGTTAGTTTTGTTATCTTCGCATGAGCATCTTTCTACAGAACATGCGCAGTACTGATATATTTAAGATTACTATCTTTAAAAACCTTCAAATCTATCATATGTATATTTGCATTCTTGAATTAGTGTCAGTCATAAATTTTTGGCTTGTAAAAGAACAATGATTCTGCCATGCATGGTGTCATGCGGCGCTGCTACGGTACTACGTGTCGCCTCGCCGCTGTGCAGTTCACGACTGGGGTTGCGGTTTTCATTCACAGCTGAGCCACATATATGAGTTGAGTTTTTTTTAATGTGTTGTTCTCCCGAGGGTTTTCAGCCTCCGGATTCTCCGGTTTTCCTCCGTCGAGTAAGAAAACCACATGTAAGTTGAGCGTCGTGTGTAACTTGTAAATAGATCCCTTGCAGCACTTTGGAATGCAGCTCAATCTGGGGGACAAAACAATAGGTTCCAATTCTCAGGAGATTGGAATTGTCCCCCAGATCGAGCTGCTTTGACGTCACATGCAAGTAACCTATATAGAAGGTAGTGGTAAAATATAGCGAGTTAGCGATCCTCACGGAAGATCCCCTTACGACGGGGGAGTTATGATTGTAACAACAACATGAAAATCAGCAAAACCAAAACAGTGTTAACTTTCTCTGATCTCCAGTTCCCTAGCTGGTATTTCTTTCCTTCTATTTCTTTTCTCGTTTTCTTCTTTCCTCTTTTCTCTTATTTCTTTTCCAACCGTCCTCATTAATTTTCGAAACTGTTTTTCTTATATCTATACCGATTTTGTTCTAGTCTTCAGTAACTTTCATTCTATTTATCTATGTAATTTTGCCATGCACCTAATCGTGAAAGGAAAACGAATTGGCACTAGTTCTTTAATGCCAACATATTGTTCAGGGGCGGATCCAGGATTTTGTTCAGGGAGGGGTGCTGCGCACAATGTTAACCCAGGGAGGGGTTCACCCCTTAGAATCAAAGGCAAAAAAGAAAAAAATGGTTATCTTCGAAGTAGGAGCACCAAGTGAAACCAGGGAGGGGTGCGCACCCCCTGCACCCCTCCCCTGGATTCGCCCTTGTTGTTCACCCTTAGTCAACATTCAAAGCAATCTATCAAAATAAGTGCTAAAAGACTTCTGAGTGAAGTTGTTATCTTTTAATAACAATAACAGGTGCGCGTTTTTATTCAAGGTATAATATACTAAACCGCCTTGAATTCGAGTTCATGATGTGGTCGGCAGGCAAGACACATAGATAATCATTTATGATGTGAAGTGTATTAAAAAACCATTACTTTTTAACTTACTGTCATTACGATCTTGTGTGGGGTGATTATTCTAAATTTATTAAATTAACTTGGACTTTATGAATAATGAGGGTCTAGTAAGATAACCGGGAAACATCCTTGAATACGTGCGTTTGTTTTAATTTTTATTTAGTAGAAAAATAAATTGGTAATTAACAATAAGGGCTGACAAACATTTTAAAGATTTTTCGAACCCGGAAACAAACATCTGGGCTGATCTGGTCAGAGCACGGCTAACTCACAGATTGAACCCTGAAATAACCTCTGGGCTGATCGATTCAGGGCACGGCTAATTCACATATCGAGTTGGAATTTAGCTTGTCATATAGGTTTGAAGGAGGAGAAAACAGGAAAAACCGGAGAAAATCCTGGAATAAAGGGAGAGACGAAACAAACTCTACTCGCATGTGATAACCAGTCCAGGAATCAAACCCGAGACCCCAGAGGTGAGAGGCGCCAGGTGAGAGGCGCGTGCGGGTATGATAAAAATGGAATAAGGACAGAAGGCATAGGCTTTATGAAAAAAATGCCTTAAAGAGTTCCACATGGGAATCAAACCCGAGACCACTGGGTTGAGCAGCAAGTGCATAACACAATAACCTTAACGACCGCCACTCTTTTTTTCTGTCACTAAAAGCAAACATTGGAATTTCAGAATACGTGATGTGAATTGACAAGACATTTTGAGACTGAAATATACTTAATTCGTCTTGGTGTGATGTTTTCCCATTTCAGTCCATATGTCATTCTCTAGAGTATCATTTCTTTGTTTAACGGTTGCACATGAGAAGACACATGGATATGGATACCACTCAAACAAAGAATATTATTCTCAAGGGAATGACACATGGTGTGAAGGGTAAACATTGTACCAAGACGAGTTAGTTCTATTGTCCAAGGAAATAGGATACCATAAGAAGCTGGCACTTGCGCGCACCTTATTATATAAACTGTTCAGTTTTCCATAAGGTTTACATCCGATAAAACCCGTTGAACACAGCCAAAATAGAACAAACAGTAGAAGAGTCACTGCATGCTAAAAAAAACATATCATAGGTGCATAAGGACTGAAAAGAATGGTTTAGGAATGATATTATATGGCAACTACTCAATCAATTGTAGATATATATTTAATATGAAATTATTGTAATCTATTTCTGGTTATAATGTCTTTATGATTTATAATTTTTCATCTTTTTTTCTTGACCATCAAGACCGCCAAGATGCAGATTAGGGGCATTCAAAATAATTTTCTTTGTTGTTTTTCTTTCTCTGAAAGGACTTGTGCGTTTGTGTGTTTCCTAATCGCTTCATTAGAAAAAGTGTAAAGGTTTGTTTACACACCTGTATCAAACCTGTGGCATAATCTTTCCTTTTCTCATCCTTAAATAAAATAATATTTTCTTGGTTTCTAATGTCGATAGAGCATCACGAAACACACTTAGACTAAATTTCATGGGAATTGGTTTGACAGCATGACTCCTCAAGCTGCTCTTCCCGCGAAGTGGCCTGCTTGCAGATGTCCTTAAGTTCATACCTTCCCGCTTCTTTTGTCTCCTAGAAACATTGCACACACAAAACAGTCATCGGTGTTTAAAGTCTTATTTTTTTAGGCTGCATGAGCTATAAAAAGTGCAATATTCTAGTTTCGTAGTAAAATGCTAGGCCTTTTCTTCAGTCAAGTTTGCCTGTTCATTTAGCTGCGCTTCATATTTTTTCTTCCTCAGTTTCTAACCAATTTAGCTGAGTAATCATGAATATAATTTTTAATGATATCTGTACCTGTGAATAAACAATCAATTTTATCTATTGATTCTTCAAAATCTGTATCAACAAAAAGAGATTATTCACCCCTCAATTTTGATTAAGATTGGAGCATCACTCAATACTAAATGTTATTCATCTTTTTGATCATTTTCGTTCCAAAAGTGCTATAAAAACTGAACGTTTTTTTTTAAAATCCATCCTCACTTTGGATATTAATAATTATTTTAAATTAATTTTTTTTAATTTAACAAATATCATTTCGCTCAAAATATCGAATCGTTGTGATTGTTTGCATTCCGAGCATACGAACTTAATTATCAACCCTTTGGTAAAACTTAATTTTCCAATCTGTCCTTACTAATTAAAACACTAAATAACCAAGGGATATTAAAAAAGCGAAGTCAAACACAACTAAACCAAGCAAAGGCTAGGCATAAGACACAAAGCTAGTCACAGATTCACAGCCACATCGACTCTCTTCAACTCAGGGCAAAAACGACTAAAAGGTAAAGCAACTAGCTTGCGTTTTAATATTATTTTCAGAATGTTTCGCTCATTTTTGCAATTTCCATCGCATTTTGAGGAGCTGCTTAGCGATGAGTCCGATATTAGTATAGGTAATCGCACGATCTCGAGTATGATTTGGAAGGTTCTCAAATTGGACTCGCCTTTTACGAGAAGATCGTGCGATTTTTTGTTGGCATAATTCAAAAAAAATGAGCAACTTAATTTGGACTCTACAGAGTACGATTTGGGATTTGAGTGTACTCCTCTTGTCCAATCAGAATCGAGTAATTTTGTTGAGTGTATTATGAACACTCTAACAATAATAACTTATTTAAGGATTTTCAATGCAATATTCAGTAAAGAAAAAAAATATTTTTTTTTTGTTAATCTGAAAATGTTGCTTAAAATCTTAAAAGTTTTTTTTCTTTTTGAGAAAAAATATACAAGTCTATATTCTAAACTTTTTCAGTGCGAGATTCAAATTTATGATCTTGAACTAAGTTTTTTCGTTCATCTTACATAATACTTCAACATTATTTTTGGCTTTAGTTCAGTTTATTTCCTTCTTGAAAGCGAAGAAAATAAGTAAAGCAGTAATGAGGAGTAAGTAACACAAGAGGACATGAAGTGAAGGACTCTCTCTTGGTAACCTGTAATACTGACACGATGATAATTTATCATTTTTTGTTAATGCGAATCTAAAACAATTGAAAAGTTAACAATAAAAATAAGGACAAAATTTTAAACAAAATCTTAGAGATGGCTCCAAGACAACGGGGTCTAGGATGGGAAAGTTGTGAATCTCTTTCAGCCTCTTATAAGCATAGTCATAATTAGAGTTATCATAGGGATTTTGGAGAATATTTTTATTAGGATTACCGTAATTATAAACAAGTAAACCAATTTATTAATTTAATTAGCTGAGACGATCGATACAAAAGATAAGGTAGCAATCAATCGAAGGCACTCATCTAAAAGAACCAGCTACTGAAAATAGGTTAACTTTTCACAAGTTTTTTTGGTGTGCATAAGAAAGGCTAAAGGTAAGGTAGCAATCAATCGAAGGCACTCATCTAAAAGAACCAGCTACTGAAAATAGGTTAACTTTTCACAAGTTTTTTTGGCGTGCATAAGAAAGGCTAAAGGTATAGTATGCCGTTGATTGTATACCATCTATTGACTTATTTCAAACCAGAGGTATATCAATACGGTTAATAGCATCATAGGTTATACCTTATTGTTTTCTGTGTTTTATCAGGCTACACTTCAAGATGCGTTTACCTCTGTTTCTTGTTCTTGCTGCATTGGTTATCACTACTGTTTATGCAGGTAAATAAACCTATAAATAGAATGGCTCTTTATTAGTTGCTACTTAGTTGCTCCCCGGCTTTTCTTTCCCTTATAGAGGCTCAGTTGCACCATCACGTGATGGCAGCCATGACAGGTGGCAGGAACTATTGAATCTGGTCTAATCTGATTATTTTACGCAACTGAAATAATTCAGTTTATTAGGGGAGAAAGTCTCTATTGTTGTGCATCCTGTCATGGCTGCCATCACGTGATGGTGCCAAGCCTCTATACTATACTGAGTCACTATGTCCATTGACGTCATTGGGAGAGAAATGATAAGGAATGACGTCACAATCAACACAATTCCATGACTCCCTCTCCTCGTAAAACAAATCTTCAAACTGGTTTAACACTGAATATTACATTCTTAGCGAAAGACGAGGTCGAAAAACAAAATGGTGAGCCTTTGACGGCAGAAGAACAAGATTCTGTGAATGGTAATTAAATAGTCTTAACGAACAACGCAGTCTTTTTGATATAATGAGTTGTGTACTAACTTCGAAGCTATCTATCACTATTTAAAATTGTTTTCTTGTATAATTGGGCAACAAATTAGGTATTCATTACATGAGTTGATAACTGACGAAACTCGACTAAGTTGCAGTGCATTAACATTCATGTTTTGTATTGAAAGATGAGAGCGAACAGCAAGATGGCGAGCCATTAACACAAGAACAAGACCCAATGAATGGTAACTAATAAAAAGCTTTCCGGCATGAATAAATCAACGAATCACTAAAACATTACTACTTCATCTGCAGCTTTATACTGACTGCACAAAATTTTGAAAAACAAACTGAAATCTGATTCTTAAAGGCACTGGGCTGCCTGAACTTTCGATGATCAACAAGTCGGTTGCTTTAACTGAACGAAATGTTAAAAAAGTAGCAAACAAGTAAAGAAACTAACGAACGCTCATTTAAGCTGCATTAACTCTTTTTTGTATTCAAAGATGAGAACGAACAGCAAAATGGCGAGCCTTTGACACAAGAACAACAAGACCAAATGAATGGTAAACTGAAATGAAATGAAAATATGTTATTAATATATATGTTATCATTTATATATACTTGTATGTTAAATAATAAAAAAGTACAATACAGCAATGATAATCTGATGAAGATGACACGGCATTAATGTTAATAATGAATGAATTTTCGCTCAAAGAAACTTGTATTACTTGCATTAACACTTATACTGTGTTTCCAATGAAAGATGAGAGCGAACAGCAAGATGGCGAGCCATTAACACAAGAACAAGACCCAATGAATGGTAACTAAAAAGCTTCCCTGCATGAATAAATCAACGAATCGATAAAACATTACTACTTCATCTGCAGCTCTATACTGACTGCACAAAATTACACCCTATTTATTCCTTTTCTTTTTTCTTTTCCACACAGACGAAGCAGTCAAGCGATTCCTGTTTTGTAAGTATTAGCCACTCCGAGGTTGAAGGAAAAAAGTGAGTCGAGTTGGCAATGCAGCAAATGTACGCATTCAGCAGCCATCTTGGAAATATGTCCCCTAAATAAGCCCTAAAATGAAACGGCAATGCCATTCGACCCAGTTTCCCCCCAATCTCGGAATGAAGGAGAATAGTGTGTATAGATGGTGAGCTTCCATCGATATCCCAATCGATACTCCGAAGGTGCCTAGTTTGGAGTGGTGCATTTAAATCACTACAATATTTTCTTTAATAAAGTCATTATTCGTTTACTTTGCAAAAGCCCGTCCAAAACCTAAACCAAGAGAACCAAAACGTCCAGTTGGCCCAAAATTGGTCCCCAAAAAAGGTACTTAAAATCGTTTCTTGTTAACTTTCAACGACACTGGTAATCCTGTACTTAGCGTTGTCCTCTTGGGACAAAAGCCAAAAACGAGTTTTACATATAGTCAACTGATATTTGCTTAATATTATTTAAACTCTAGGCGAAACACTGGAAAAAGATTTATTCATAGCGGCCAGGAAAGGAAAATTGTAATTGCTAAGGTAGGTCCTGATAGATGACATAGCGATTCACGGTATGATATCAGTGGATAGCGTCCGCGCGCCTTATTTTAACTAAACTTGCCGCCAAATCAAAGAGAACTCAATCATAACGATTGCTCAGAATCAGTTTTAGCCTGAAAGACTTGGTAATGCATAAGGCACAATGCTCTGCCAGCTCGAGCCAGTCTTTTTCGAACCTCGGAATGAGCCGTGACCTAATAAGCCGTACAAAAAAAGTCGTACGAAGAGAATAACCTTTACGGAACTACGAAGGATTTCTCAAACACTTTGACTTGCTTGCGTTGACAAAACTAGTACATATCAAAATGAAAACCCAAATTCTACGAGACAACCCCCCTCCCCCCTTCCTCTGCATCGTTCTTCTCTACACTTCAGGATATTTTATGCGAGGTGAAGCATTTTTCAAGGTATTGCAGCCAGGAACTTGAGGTAAACAAAATTTTCTTTTATCTTGCAGATTGATCTACGCTTCAGGACAATCCTCTTCTTTTTCATTTCGTTTTCTGATTTTATAAGAGTTGGAATGATTTCAATTGTTTCAATACTTTAAATTACCGAGAAGATTTGCTTTTAATTTGACTCTGATTACTTAGCTATGATTGTAAGATTACTGCAATCGAAATAAATCATTATTCAGTTCAATATACTCTTTTTAGTTGAAGCAACAACAACAACAACTCGCGTACGAGTTTGTATATTTAGAACAGAAGTCGAACGCTTAATTGCCTAGTCTCCCCCACAGCCGCTTTCAGTGTCGTCACGCAAGGCTTTCTCCCCAGGAGAGAAAGCGTTGCGTGACGACACTGAAAGCGGCTGTGGGGGAGACTATTAATTGCCCAAAATGAAAATGAAATACGTCTATTTATCAATGTTGAATAAGAGAAAATGGATCCAGAGAAATGAGAAATGACAGAAACTAAAAGAAAAGTACATATATATATATAGATATATAGTATATAGGTATGTAGGTATTATAGTCGCTTGATGTATTTATTTGAGATGATAATGATAAAGATATATATTTTAGGAAGATAGATTATGTACAGTAAGAAAATAACAATAACCAAAATAGATTTGTAAGTACATATTTATCTTTAAAAATATTTTTTCCTTTCTCTCGTGAAATCAAGAAAAACTGCGAGTATCTGGAGTTTTTCCTTCGCTTTTAGCGCTTCGTTTAAAAAACACAAAAACAAATTATCTCTTATATCCAAGAAACATATATGTATGTGTGCGTAAATACACCGTATATAGGGGTACCCGGCGCTTATGCGCGAATATCGTATCGTGCATGGATAATACCGTATGTGCAATATTGTTTATGCAAATACCGTATATACATACACACAAAAATATTTATTTCAACGGTAGAAAAGATTCATATCAAAATTCATTATGGTCCAATATTGGGACCAAGGAGCTTCACTATGAAGCATAATAATGTCCCTCATAAATATTCATTAGACCCAGTGTTGTTCTCGCGTTACGGGAGATCCTTGAGGTACTTTAAGCCCTTTAGGCGCCGACGCTGACTGGGCGGCTTTCTTTTCACGAAGAAGTTTAAAGTCTGTTTGTTTGTTTCTCCGTCCATTTCTGACTCCTCGCATTAATGCTCGAGCCTGTGAAGAATCAAATTAAGATCTAGCATTAATAACTATTTTTATTTATTAATAAATACAATAGCTTATTAGATAGATATGGCAGTGCGCCGTGTGGGATGGGCTCGGATATCAAATAAGAACTTTATTACGCATGTTCTTACTTGATATCCGAGCCCATCCCACACGGCGCACTGCCATATCTATCTAGTACTACTTTTTCGTGGGATTGCCAGCTCACTAGATACACTGTGCTGACGAGGCCCAATACAGGCCGAAACAGCTGTCCACAGTTTCTAGTTGAGCTGGCTCATTTTTTACGCGACTTGAAGTTGTGAAAGGCTTGTATGGCACTCTTCTTCAGTCGTTTCATCTAAGGCTCGTAATTTACTTATTACGCAATAGCTTATTAGTAGGGGTTGGATCAGAGAGCAGAAGACATCCGTCACGCGCACTGAGTGAGCGGATGAAACAGCTTTTTCAAACTATTTACTTTTCTTTTTGTTCAATTTTTTCGACTTTGTTATGGTAAAAAACAAGTCAAAGTCAGTTTTCTATGGGTCTGTACTGTAATCGAACATGAAATGACGTCAAAAATGATCCAAACTTTGCAGTGAAACCACTCGCTGCAGACACATAGAAAACTGACTTCGATTTGTTAATTAGAATATAGCGATAATCGACCAAGTATTTCTTTTGGATAAAGAGTGGATACTGAGCGGTGAATGGAAAGCGGAAACAGGATTTTTCATTGGCCTTTCATTGGATCGAGGTTAGAGAAAGACTTGACGTTTATAGAGACAATTGTAAAAACTAACAGCTACCAAGTGTGAGCCGGTTATCTCAATGATATATATCGAGCTAAGAGTAGGGTTTCAAAGAATCTACCATCAATAAAACAGTATATAACATATATATTCACCTCTACATCTCTAAGTAAAGACCGGTATTCCTCACTTTCTTCGATAGATTTTGGAATCTCGGTTGAACCACAAGCAAGTGCTTCTTCGATACGCTTCTTTAATCGGTTCAGTCTCATAATATCGTCATTTATTTGAGCCTGGGATGGATATATATAAGAATATTTATCATTTGAGGAATATGCGAATCCAATTATTAGAAATACAGAATACTGAAATACAGGATGCAATAACCAACCTGACGCAAAGACTGTAACGATTCAAAATCATAGTTTGGGTCTGTCATGCGCGAGAAGTCCATAGCCGTTGGTTGCAACATTTGCAACTGTTGATATTGTTGTACACCTTGCCACGATACTGGGCGCTGAAAACAAATGGTTGATGAAGTCTGTTAAAACTATACGACCTTTTTATCGAATGGACGGACGGAAGGATGGATGGATGGATAAAAGAGAGAAACTGAATGAAATAGATGGACGAAAATAAATTAGGTTAACTGGTTAAAATAATGAAGCTGAATTAATAAAAAGAGAGTCGTTCACGAATGCCTGGCTAGACAGGTGGCGAGGTAAGAATAGTAATCTACTAATAATGAATATATCTATTTATAATACCTTTTTTCTCCTCATGCTACTCCTCTCAACTGAAAGTCTGACAAAAGGACTTCTGTCTGTTTTTCGAGCTGTGCAATCTGAATTACTTCTATTTAGGTTGATATCGAACGCTCTTTGCACTGTAGTTGTGTGCAGAGAGTCTTCTGCGTACTAGAAAACAAAACAAATCCTTAGCATATTAGTCTGTCTCTCGATACCTTCTACCTTTTGTATGTCCCCTCTTCCCAGTAAATTTGTCAGAAAATGGAACGACGTGTTCTAAAGCTACCGACACACCGTGCAACACTACGCGCAATGTTGCAGGCAATCGACGTTGCGAACCATGTCACACGCAATTTGTTGCAGGCAATGCTTCTGAAGTAGAAAACGATCCAAATTCAGCAACATTGCTTAAAATATTAATTGCGCGCAATGTTGCACCGTGTGTCCGCGCCTTTAGTGATTCTCAATCGCAAGTCTTGGAAAGTCAAGAAAGAAAATAATCAAGACAATGAGAACCACGCTTACTCGGTCAATAGGATCCGGGTCAGAGAATTTTCTGGTCAAAGGTGATCTTTGACGTTGCGATTTGAGAGCTGGCTTCCCCAAGGGAAATCTGTCAAAGTCACTATCTGTATCCTGCAGCGAATCTCCGCTTACTACACTGTCTTCTTGTGAGGGCTCGCGCTGTATTTTACGGCATGCCATTCTCTTATCTCCTTGGTCTTGAAGCATTTCTTGGCTTCCACAACGTCCTGGGCTGATTTCACCTCCTGCTGACGTTAGACTCAAAGACGATCCCCCACAACACTGGAAAAATCAAGTACATTGTTGTAGTACGATTGCTGGTTATATCAAATAAAGCTGGTTATATGCTTATAGTAGTCTTATATATAAATTTGTGAAGGTTCCTGCAATAAGCACGCTGGTAATTTTACCGAGGTCAAGCTTGGAGGGTAGACCAAGAACTTAATGAAAAGATGCACTGATCGAATACATTCAAGAACCATTATTGGCCTTTGGTATAAAATATAGACATACAAACACCTTAGCAAATCAAATAAACAACTCACCCATGAACTCGGTCGAAGCTTGTACTGAATACCAAGCACGTCCGAGATGCTCTCGGGGTAAGGAGGGAGATGGGGTGACACAGGTGATAACAGATTCTTTGGACTCGACTTGGCCGATGCTGGCTGTAAATACTGCAATATCATAGAAAAAAGTTAATTAATTAATTAGTTATTTTTGGAATAGAGGTTTTGCACCATCACGTGTAGACGTCCATAAAACAGCTTGGACTGTCTGTGGTTAGATGAAAGAACAATAAAATCCCTCTGCTCTCGGGAATTGAATTCTTTCTCATGTAAAACGATTGTATTGTTCCTGCCATCTAACATGGCTACTGTCACGAGGTGGTGCAAAACCTTTATAGGCCACGCCGCCTCGATGTCTTTAAAAAAATCAGACTTGATTGCGAGGCTTTAATCCTATGGTAATTCATGTATGGTACAAACATGTGGATCACCAAATACATCTATTGGTAGGAATAATATAATGTATCATATACGACGTTCCTACCTTTCGGCAAGAGTAAGTAAGTGTTGGTAGAAATGCTAGTCAGTACTATAACTACTGATCCTTTTGAGGTTTAATGCAAATTTGATTATTTTGTTCCGGTAAGATCTTAGCCTCCTACGCAGACTTAAAAAGGCCTGTGTCCTACTTCAAATCCAAGTAATGCAAAGGGTTATGGGTTTCCTTTGGATGGCGGAAAACCACAGGGAGACTACAAAAATGTACAGATATGCAAATGAATGACTGGGTTAACAAACATTCCCTATTTGTAACATGAATTGCACAAAGTACAACAATAGGTATTGAAAAAATAAAACTTACTGAGTGACTTAGTAAATTACACCATCGAAACGACGTTGGTGTTTTAACGTTGAAATCCGCTAAGCTGATTTGAGCTCCACCCTACGATAAAAGGACAATAATGAATGAGTAAATAAAGAATCAACTACGACTGTGGAAAAAAGATGGTTACTGTGAATGAGTTGGGCTAACTTACAAGCAACTCTTCTGTTTTGAACTTCGTGATGGACCACACATTGAGCTGAAGTGTCTTGCCAAATAATTTAGACTGAAACAGAGTTAAAGATACATTGAAGCAGAAAGTAGTAACTACATTAGTTGTGGTCTTGTGGCAACAGGCTTTCATGAGATCGCAATTTCCATTGTTCAGTGACTAAAGTCATTTTGACTTTTGCTCCTCAAATTACGTTTATTGTTATTTTTGAACTTTGAAAAAAGTTAAAAACGGGGGTTTGAAACGATTTTTATCAGTTTGAAAATGTTTTCCCCAGATTAATACCAAGGTGGAGTCACCAGTAATTTTGCGTAAGTTGTGAACTCTGGTCAACAGTGAATTGCCTTCAAATTTTGTATTAATTTCTGAATCAAAGTATCATCATATATACCTCTGGTACAGGAATGCAGAACTGTTCCCCAAATGTCGGGTTATTTACATCATTACATAGTTTTGTTTCCATCGTACAAGCCTCTCCTCCAGGAAGTAGTGCGACTTTGACGTAGAGTGCCATACAGTCCGCATGCGATCCTGGCACATTTAACTCCTTCATATTTTTCCCTCTATCGATGTTAACCACTAACGACTCACGTGAGGTTTCGTAATTAAGTCCTACATTGATTTGCGCTGTCGGACACACATCTTCACTGTCTGTACAGCTTCGAGGGCGCAGATCACTGCTGCTTTGAGCGGCTTTGAGGTTTTCTTGCGAGGCTTCGAAAACGCCACTGTCTGCTGCTACCGACTCGTTAGAAGCGGCTGCTGTTACTGGTCTAGTGCTGATGGCAGGAATGTAGTTTTCCCCGCCTTCCAAAGAGAATGAAGCGATGCCCTCTGTGATGGGTGAAAGGGGTGTGTATGGCAGATTGTTGATAGATTCACTAGACCTGGAGTCGGCGCACAGCAGTCGAATTCTTTGCTGTACAGGTAAGACTTCAGCCTGAAAAGGTTTAAAGCAATCAGGGTTTAGCGTTTCTTTTTTAGACAAAGAAAGATTGAGAGAATAATTATCGCAAGCTCAGTAGAGGAGGTGAAGGAACTCTCACACTAACCTGAGTAACGTTACTTCGTTCAGTATCCGTACATTCAAGACCAGCGGTTGTCTCTGCCTGAGAAACGCACATGCGCACAGGTGACGCAACAGGTGATTGCTCAGAAGCGGACGGCGACATCGGTGGGGACAGTGACGACACAGAAAGCGAGTCACGTGACGAGAACGACATCTGGGGTGAGCAGGTTGATGTGTTTGGACGATGGGGCGATGAAGTGGATGCATAACTAGTAGGTATCCCGCTGGTTCGTACAGGAGATTGGAACACATGAAGCATGTCTGTTACTTTTTGGTGTAACTCACGGAGGTTTGGCTGCTCACTGTTGTTCAACAGCCCTGTCTCCAGGTAACTTAACGATGATAAAGAACCTCGACTCGACGATAATGAACCTCGGCTCCCAGTCGATAAAGAACCCTTACTTGAGCATGATGATATAGAGAGCGTACTATTGGACAAACTGGAAATAAATTGAAATACTTATGAATCGATGTCGTGCAAGTTGATAAAAAGCTTAATTGTCGTGGTACCACAAAAATGTTTAACTGACAGTTATGAAAAATATGTTTAGTGAATGGTGAGGTTGTACGAGACAAAACAAGGCTACATTCCTGGACCCAATCGGGTCTAAAACCGACAGAATTCTTAGCATACCAACACGCCTTGAAGTTTTGTGGGAAAAAAAGAAACCCTTCAAGTGCAATCGAATTTTTAAGTAATACTGTACTCGCACTTAAATTGTCAAAGGCAACGAACTTACTTGCGTAACTGAACTTCTAGAAGGTTCGTTAGCTTTGCCTGTTCTTGTAGTTGTTGAACGAGGATAGTTTTCTCAGCTTTCAGTTGCATTCGGTCAGCAATGACACGATGAGACAACTCTCTAGCTGATTCTAAATCTGCAGCTAGTTTATCTTTTTCGTTTTCGAGTTTACTCTGAAAAGATGAAATTCAAATATTATTATGCGTAATAGTCATGCTTGATAAAGCCTTTAATTCTTTTTCTTTCTACCAATGATATTGGACGTATGAAAGCAAAAATCCGCGTATCACGAAAAGATATTAAGCTTTTATTCCTGTACAGAATAAATGGTGTATTTTCATTCTCAGAATTTTCCCCTACCTTTTCTTCTTCACTTTTCACCATTGAACCAAGTCTTCTAATCTCACTCAGTAATGCCTCTTTCTCCTCAATCAACAACAGTGTTGTAATATTGGCATTATTAGTTCCATTATCAGTAGGACTATTTCTTAGCTGATCTTCCACTCGATCTAATTCTCCGTGTAATCTTTGTACTTCTTTAACTGATTCTTTGTATTCCATCTTTAGCTCTCGTTTGTCTAGTTGGGACTCAGTAGTCAGATCTGTTTGCGATCCTGTGCTTGAAGTCTTTTTAATGTGATTTTCGTCTTTACCCTAAAATATCAAGAGCAAAACCTTAAAGCTTTAATTTTATCGATACCCTGGGCTGATCGATGTCCGAGAGCACGGCTGCTCACAGGTAGAATTGGAATTTAGTGTGTTATGCGATGAGGGAAAACCGAAGGATTCGAAGAGAAACCCTTGAATCAAGAGGAACAAAAGCTTATTCTTTAGACTTATTCTTTTGCTTTGATTGCGCATTTTTCTTATTTCCAGTGCGGCTTCAAAATACAGTTTACCACCATTAGAGGGCAATAAAGATTCTGAAGCTATGAATTATTAATATTTACGGTCTAAAAATAAGATACTATTGATTTAATCATTGACCCAACTGCATCTTTTTTTGGGAGGGGGGACTTTTTCTCCTAAGTAAGGTCACCCTAACTTGAGATAAATGGGAACCACAATGCTACCAGAAACTTACAAGTTTAGTATCAACTCTGGTATTCAACAAATTCCCTTTTTCCTTAGTCATAGTCAGTTTGTTACCGCATTGGGTATCTTGTTCACTGACCGACAGTGGTGCGTTGGTTGAGAGCTTTTGGTCAACTCGTTCTAGGGTTTTTAATCCTTCTTCTTTTTGATGAACTTCCCCACAAACTTGTTCCATTTCGCCCTTTAGCCTCTCGACCTAAGAAAAGCAAAATACTTTAGGTTCAAACGCAGAGAAAAGTCAGCAATGCGCGACGTTATTAAGGTGAATTTATAGTGATATGAATGACACATGTTAATGAACCAACAAACCACTAAAGTGCAATGCAAGTCAAATACAGAGGGAGAACACCCTTTGAAGTGAAAAGCAAAAACATGAGTGTCAGGGGCGGAACCTACTAAAATGCAACGCAAACTAAGAGAACGACAGGAGAACCCATCTAAGTGCAAAGTAAGATAAACACCCAGTAAGGTGTAAAATAAAACGCACGAAGGTCTTAAAAAGAACCCACTTAAATGCAGCACGATCCATAACCACTCGCGCGCGAAACCCACTAAAGTGCAAAGCAAGAAACCCAAGTGTCTGAAAATGAACCCATTTCAGTGTTCATTGTAGAAGAAGCCATAATGTGCACGGAATTGAACCCACTAAAGTGCAAAACACTCTAATAATATATATATATACCCTTGTTTTAGCTTGCAGTATTTCTCGCTTTAGTTGGCTTGGATCAAATTTACTTGCAATGGAAGAGGTGGTTGATGATGATGAGGTGGAAGTAACGCTGCTTTGTTTGTTGTGTTTTGATCGACATTGATCACTTTGTTGATGACTAGTGGTATTATTTTGCATATTTTCTAGCTCTGAAGTCAAGTACTGGACCTGGGGAGGGGAAAAACGCACAGAGAAAAACATTTAAAATGTCATATACACAGTAACGAGATTCGAGAAGATTTTGACAAAATAAAATAAATGTTACAATAAAATAAGTGGACAAGGAAGAGCCACATTGCTCTGTTCCATCAACACCAATGAGATATTAAAATATTTCTGTGAAATACCACAGTTCATAAAATAAACATCAGAGCAAAAAACTGAATGTCAACAACAGACAAACTCTCAGTTGACACTAGAATACACACTAGATCAGTTTAATTTAAAATAAACACATTTTGAAATTCCATAGTTATTAGAACTGCAAGTATATCAATAATTTGAGATAACATTTTCTTGGATTTTCATGAGAATTTAAAATTACATTTATTGACTGTCACAATTGGTAATGTGTGGCATATTTTTGATAATATCTGTACTTAAGTGTATGGTTTGTTGGAGCTAGTGCTGACCAAATAGTGGTGTCCTTAAGTGATGGTGGTGGTTGGGAATTCATAAATGGTAGTTAAACAGGAATGGTGGCTCACCTCAACCTCTGCAACATTCAATCTTTGTTTCTTTACACACAGGACATTTTGTTTTGCCTGAAAGAGTATGAAAAATGGCCGAAAGTTAACACATGTGACACAATAATTCCTACAAAATGTTTGAAATTGAAATTTATTTTACAGGGTGTCTTGGATGATTGCATTAATCAATCCATGGATATTTGTTACTTTATATTTACACCTTTTGAAAGTCAACGAATACAAGATCAAAAAATGTTTGACTTTTGGTCCTCTGCAAGAACTCCAGACAAACTTCTTGTAGGTTTTAGGTATCTGCATGTCAATAGAGTTCATCAAGTTCACTTGCTATCAGGAAATTTCAAGCATACTGAAGATAATGTGAATATTGGTGATATTTGAAGATGATGAAAGCCAAAAAAATGCCACCTTTTTCCCCCTGTCAGTGTGATAGGAATACCTGTATCAGTTATCCCGAAGAGATATACCTCAATGCTGGTTCAAAGAAGAGCACAGCAGGGTAAATAGCTAAACCAGAGTGTGAAGATAATATGAAAAACTAATCAAATTCTTTGGAATTCCTTGTGTGGAATGTGGATTCAAAGAGCATAGTGTCAAGTGTATAATACCTTTAAAAACACTCTCTATCAGCAACAAGACAATCATCAAAGGAAAGGAATGTGCCAATGGAAAGATAAATGTTTTGAAAGAAATCCTCCATGATTACAACCACATCTTGTATTTGTAATTGCTTTTAGATTGAGTGGAGAACTGTGGCAGAATTTTAGGTATTTGTGCAAGGAAAAGTTCGTTTTGAGGTCTGAAATCTGTCTGGTGTTTCATTGCGAGGAATAAAGAGCATGATTTCAGGCTTATGTGATAAATCTAATGATATATCTTGTCATCAAAGGCATGGATAGAAATGCTTTCCAAGAGAAATATTCAATACAGTTCTACTTACAGTCAAGTCATTTTGAGCCAACTCCAGGTACTGTTTGATCATATTATGCTGCTGATCCTTCCATAGTACCCTGGGATCCTCTGTTTGCTGTGTTCCTAATATAAATAATCACAGTTTAAACATCCAGAATTTACACGAGTATATAACCTTATACCTGAATACAAGTACCTCATGTGTCTATGGCTTAAAATGTGAACTAAATATAAAATATTTTAATATAATTAGGATAATAACTACTCGGATGAATAACATTAAAGCAATTAACTGCTAGTTAGGAGGCTTGTGAACCCAGAAGGCCAAAAATGTAAGGAATTAAGAAGGCCATTAAGCTAGATACTGGATGTTTAGTCTGAGTAAAAATGTTAACATCAAAGCAATATGTGCTTTCAAGATCTTTCCACATCTGATTGCAATAAAGAAATCTAAAAGCATCTGTCAAGAGGAATTTTTATTGAACAAAACACACAAACAGACAAGTTCAAACATGTTCTTTTCTCTTAAGGTGTTGAAAGAATGCACTGTAGAAAAGGCTGACAAAAGATCAAAAGTCAGTGACAAAAAAAGGTGGATGGATCTACACAATAGCTTTGCGGTGTTTCATGATTGATGTAGGGCTGGAATTAGGAAATTAGTTATGCTATAAAAATGTACTCCTCTGCATTGCTGTTTGTTAAAATCTGGTGAATCATGACTTTACACAAACCACCTGATCATACATGTACTAGAGTTGCCATATCATTATCATGAGTTCCAAAGGTGTCTTGGCAAGGAGCCAAGCTGCTTGACATCAGTATTACATGACATAAATCTAAGTACAAATTTCTGGCTTCGATTAAAGTCGTACTGATAATTGTTTTGTACCTAAATTGTGGTTGATGAAGTATTTCCCAAGTAGAGGGTCATCCACCTCTTCCCATCCTAGTGGTAATTCTATAATGAGATAGACATGTTAGCAATGAAAGCTGGTAACAAGTAATTATCATTATCACTCTAGGTGGCTAATATTCAAGCTACAAAAAAGAATAGGAAATAGTTTAGATGTGATAACAGACCACATACAATCATGGCAAATTTATTTATTCATGTTAATAAGAGTCTGCTCTGAACACAACAAAAGAAATTCCAGAGCATCTTTTAAAAGCAGAAACTATTGTTTACCATAAATTATCTGAATGAGAGAAGTTGTTCTATTAGCAGACACAATAAAACTTAATATTGAAAAGTATGACAATATTGTATGGTCTGCATGTGTCTTGCTAATGCGGCCCAGGTTCAATTCCTAACCTTGGTGCTGTATGTGAATAGATTTGCTTATTGGTTCTCTCTGACACTTTGAGGATTTTTCTCTGGGTTGTCCTGTTTTTTTCTAGGATATAGGGGATAAAGAGCCACACTATGAAGAAGCTACTTCTAAATTATTGATTATTACAGTCTTAGCAAGTACGTCAGTAGCATCCAGTTTTCCACAGTGTAGGATGTGTATAGCAAGACAAGGTAGTATAAAACCAGTATGTACTGCGTCACGGTAAAGATAACATATAAAAATAATATAAGGTGGGAAAACTTTTTTTAAATGAAGACTACATAGAGTTTTAACCTTTAGATCTTGAACCTTCTGTAATTTGAAAGGCTCAAGGTCCCCAAGATCAGTAATTAAAAGTTAAAGATGCTTTTTCTCTATGGTGTCAACATACATTCATCATTTGTATACTGTCACAGCAGGAGTTAACCTGTCCTTTTTGCAAGAGGGGAAGATTATATCTCACCCTAAATTGGGTCACTCATAAAATTCTAATTATATTTATATTTGGATGTTGAAAAGGGTGAACATGGATGGTTTAAATCCCTCCCATGGCCATCCCTTGATATAGTTGAAGAATCTAGGCTTAAAATAATGGCTTAAAATAATGGCTGGCCAGATGATAGTCATGATAACCATCCAAATTGCCAATGTTTTAGATCAGTCATACCTCATTTTTGGTAAAGCATTACAGATCAAAATGACTGGCAAGGCAAAGATTTGACTAGACAAGTTCCAATTCTGGCTGGACATTGTCTGATGACTGACTGTTATTTTAAGCTCTGGAATCTAGTTTTCTTTAACATCCACTTACCATCACCAACACAATCTGAAAATGTAAGTGGCTTCATAAGCCTGCAGAAAAGAAATAAAAAAATAACTCATTAGAATCAAATAATGATTGTATAATATTTTTATGGGACTTTTTAGACTATACAGTTAACAGAATATGCAGATAGGGAATATGTGAGTCAGTATTGCTAAAAGGGAATATGTGAGTCAGTATTGCTAAAAAAAAAAGAAAAAATACTCAAAGTTTGTCAAAGTAGAGAGTACAACTGAAAAATAACATAAAAAAATAAAAATACCTCTTTTAGTTTTATTTCTTTAGAAAAAAAGGATTCATATAATAAGTCATGAATACACCTACTAAACTTTTTAACTGTTGATATGGTCATGCTTTAGGAAATGTTCGTAGAAAAAATTCATACCTAAAATTTTTGTGTATTTTTGTCAAGTGCTCATTAAGTATATTAAATCAGTCATAATGACTATTAAAACAGCCCAAAATTGGTTAATCAGCACTATCAGGACAAATCTTTCACATCATGCGCAAAATTTCAGATTATGAGTTTACTAATGGAGCTGACGACATACAATGTCCCAAAAATAGAAACAAAATATTTTAGTGTTGCTATAAATAGCATCACTGCCAGCACGGTTTCCAAATAGCACTTAAATGGGTATATGTTATGTACATAATACAAGACTTTAAAAAACAAAGACCAATATAATTGATAGAATACGGCATACTGATGATTACTAGCATAGTTCTGTGATTTGAGGGGGAAAATAAAATAGTAATAAATTATATTTTAGTTTAAGAAAGAAAAATTCTACTTTCTTTTATGTCTCATCAACCAGGATAGTAGGGGGGGGGGGGGGGGGGGTGGGGTTGTACAAATCACATTTCACAGAAAATTTTACAAAATAATTTTACATTTCAATTAGAATAAAAAACAACAGAGAAAGTTTAACAAAATGATGAAAATGACCATTTTACATTTGGCGAACAATAAAAACAGTCAAATCACATTTCAACACAAAATAACCCGTTATCACCCTCCACAATATTTGGCTATTATTAATATTTCTTAAAACCTAGAAATTCTTTTCCCAAAATGCAGTCCTTACTATCTTGGACCCAGAATACCAGAAATTGTCTGAAAAATGCATGACAATTGACAAAGTTAAAAACCGTGACGAAATAGAGACCATGTTCATATCCATGCAGTTATGCAGGATAATCAAAACTTGAAACCTGTCAGATATTTGAAACATAGAAAAAATGCCACTAGTACATACAATAAGCTCTTTCGTTCATTTAGACAGACTACGTCACTTCTAATGCAGGTTATATTTGCTGGCAGGGTTTAAGTTATGTGCTAATTGATAGAAAAAGACTGAACCAGCAAAAAGACTTAACAAGGTCACTAGCTTTTTGGATTTTTAGATAGGCAAAAAGGATATATAATATATGCACTGTTTAGATATGCAAATCTTTAAGGTCCTAGTTTGTAACTGGAGGTCGTAGGAATTGGCTATACATATCATAGTACTGTGCTCAGGTCTGTACTGTTTACTTGCAAGTGGATTAAAGTGATTTACACTAAGAACTCTTCATTACCATCTCAATCAAAAGTGACACCAACACGATATTTTTAGAATCTAGTTTTGCCAAATCTCATTAAAAATAAAAGATGTTATGTTCGACAAATTACGGAAAGACATTAGTTATTGAAAATACGATTAACACAATATACATTTACCGTACAATTTAGCACCATTTCACATAGGTTTTCGAAAACCTTTTCTTTTCGGGATCAGAAGGTATGGAAGATCATTGTAAAAGTTCAAAGAGATTTGATTCCATAGTAATTCTTTGAATACCGAAAGCTCAAATTTAGCCGGAGAAAGTCAAAAGGAAGCCTCTAAGTCTGAAGATAAAGTTTTATGAATTCCACGTTTTAAAATAGCCCCTGTAAAATGGAGGAAAATATTCACTAATAACGTGAATTCTCTAACCTATAGAATTTTCATGTAGGGCTATATATAAAACGTTTTGAATAATTTAAAAATTTCTGTAGTAGTGTTGATGTTCGCGCGAACAGAGCATAAAATTAAATTATAGAGTATATGAAGTGATTCGAAACCAAATGATAGCATAAAAACACAAACCTACAAAAAGTACCTAAAAATGAATAAAATGGTAAGAAATGTAAGCATATATTCGTCAGGACAGGAACAACCAGGCTCAAATAATTGGAATACTTGAGGAATAATGCCGTTGAACAAAACACAGGATGAAATATCGTAAGACATGGAATGTGTCGCCAAAGATCGCGTAGTGTTACTTTGCGAAGCTCAGCTGATGTGTTATATGTTCCACTAAGTTTGCACCTTTTATTATCATCTACGAGTTGTCTGAGAAGCTTTATACTGTAGTTTGATGCTTTCCTAATCGCCTAATCGCAAGCAATGTGCAAATTCCATACAAATAGTATTAATTCTTGGTCTAGAGGTGATTCGAAACACTTGTATTCAGCTTTCAAAGTTGTTCGATTTTAACTTCTTTCCGTCATGTTATAAGTTTTATTATGGATTTTGGTTGAACTCAGGTCTTAAGCTATCCTAGTTTTTTTAATGTAGCGTGATTTTTGAAAGCTTTAATCACAATCTACCTTAAAATAACTTAGAATCCGGACCTACGGAGAGTGACTTACGTACCTATCTCGAGGATCGATCCATGTCGTTGTCTTAGTGGAATGATCGATATAATACGATCTTCCATCTAAATCCTTTGCCTCTTCCCATCCTAAAGGTAAAGGCACTTCACATGTATTTTTCTTGGGCATTTCGCCTCATTTATCGTCCATTTTGGATCGCCGTTTCTCCATGCCTCTGAGACCAAATCAACATGTCCGTTTCTTGAATCATTTACATTCCCCCATAATTAGAAACCGACAACTCGATTCCAACCAATCCGCACACAGATTCCAGTCGACCACAATGCTGCTCCTTCAACGAGAAATACTTCTAAGAAATATTCAAGCCAATATAAATTCTTCTCTCAGTCCGCGTATAATGCTGTTTGGCATTGGCCTAAGTATTTGGTTCAATTATTTCCCCCAACAGATAGCCGTGTTTGATATGTGCATTCTTAAGCCGAACAAACCAATCGGAATTGTCCAATCACAATGGGACTTCGAATCTTTGAAATATTTTCACTCTGTGTAAGACCGCCCCCGACTCGCGCCAATATACTCGTTATGCACGATTAATTGTTCACTGTATTAGAGTCTGTTAGCTTGATCGCAACATCTGCCAAGCTCCGCGCGTGGTTGAGGACATTTATTTCTTTGAATATTCTACGGTAACCCTGTGTTCTTTGAAACCCAAATCACTTGGTATGAGTTTCCGAGGTCTTTTATTTATTTTCTTGGTGCTGGTTATAAAAATACATTTTATTCCTTAGAACAAAGGTGATATTAAAAGTGACGAAATAGTAGTCAATAGTATTACGTATAATATTCCCCCTAGAGAATACGAAGTGATCTACGCCATTGTTAGAGTTGTAATATGTCGGATTTCTAGTGCGATTAGTCATCACTTTCGGGAGTATTAAAATTCCGCAAAGAACATACCGTACTATAAAAAGCTTATGTTTAGTGAAAATGATAACTTTTTGACATCATTATCGCGGAATATTCTAATGCTATGCGATGCTCGATGCCTACACGTGTAAAAATCGTCAGCTTTTTCACTGACTAGACCAACTGACATTGCCTAGCCATTGCGCACTACATTTTTTGACCCAACTCGCGTGCGCAATAAAACGTTGATCCGCCAATGAAATAAAACGAAAATTTTTTGGGATCAATAAAATATATGAGCTAAGGAAATGCAGGTGGTTTTAAATGATTCTCTAGAATTTGCTTCGTTATGTTAACGCTGTGAGATTCGGGGTGGGCACGTGTGTTACGTTACGGTGCACTAAACACTAGTTCACATCTCTTTTTGTGCACAGGTTACACGAGATGAATTTCCGTCACAAAACACAAAGAGCAATAAATTGGATATCTTACCCCCTACCCCTAGCCATGTGTTAGGTTATTCTTTTATAGTTATTTCAAGTAGTTATTTTAAGTATTAGGGTAACAAATGAATACCTATAGCGTCTTTTTCGTTCATCGGTTTCGTCAAACTTCTGTGACCAGCCTTAACCGATGTATTTTTTCGCGTCTGGAGAGAGAAGAATAATCTATTGTCGCATTACATTATTCTAACATTAATCACCTTATCAAAGGATGATGAAATAGGTTTTTAAAAACCCAGTATTTAGACTAAAGTTGCTTTGTTCGCATGAGTAAAGTTATTAGGTTTTGCATACTCGGAATTCCTGAGGACAAACAAATGACATGGTTCATCTCACTTTACATTGGTGAAATAATTTTCTCAAAAACGTCTGTAATCAGCACAGGGATTTTTGTTTTATCAAACCTGTATCAAATGTCGATATTTAGTGATATTAAATTGCTCCAATCCGGAGGCAAATTCCCTCTTAAACATATTAAGATGCTCAGAATAGATAATCATTAATACTCCTGAATGTACCCTTGAAGCATAGTCGGCAAAAAAATGTTACAAAAAAATTTGATGAATATAAATACATTTGTCAGTGTAGTGACCCCTAGCCTCGTTTTCCTCAGGCCACCAGATTCATGCATTTGAACATGATTTACAAGCAAAGCAAATTATTCCACAGGGAACCCAAGCTCCAATTTTTTACAACTACCTTTTAGAATTAATATTTAATAAGGAGTTAATCCTCTCATTATGCCATACTTTGAGCATCATATTTGCAGGGAGCAAAGAAATTAAATTGCAATTATGTCATTTTATGTTCTGAAACTGAAAGTCCCTATAGATTTTATTCATTCATTCCACACTATCCGACTGTTGTCTTGATGTTATCTAAACTACTAATTAATGCGCTGTATGTGTAGAGGTAGTGCTCGAGTAATCACAAAAACCACTCATTTCTATGGGCATAAGTGCCTCTCTAGATGAATGAGATAACATGGGTACAAACTAAGGTTTTTATACTCATAGGAATACACGCCACTGCATGCGGAAATCATGCATGGATATGTTAACATCCCCACGAGCTGTGCTGTAAACATGGTACAAAGTTATATGATCCAGTGCTCTACACTAACACTAGTGCACTAGTCTTGGACTAGTAAATCTGTGCTCCAGAATAGTAAAAATCAAGACTCACTAGTCCATAGGCTAGAGAGGTTTTTGAATTACTAAAGATCTGGGCTAGTAGATTACTTTACTGGGCTATTGGATTGATAGACTTATTAACCCTTTGCCTAGTATTTAAAAAAGGTAGTGCCTAGCATTGTAATGGTCTGAAATGGGAAAACATTGCTCCAAGATTGACAAATTAGGGTCTATTGGGAGGTGGAGAAAAGTGAAATATCATCTCCATTAAAACTATCTACAAGTTACCTTTCCAATTACTTTGGGTATCTTGCCTTGTGCACCATTGTATAGGGAGGTATCTGATAACATCCAGTATAATCCAGAGTAAGATAATTTGGGATGACTGCAAGCCTCTGGAATTTCACAACATAGATCCAAATTTGATACTTTTGTTGTTTTTGTTTGGCTATGTAAACAACCTGCATTTTCATCCTTAATTAGCTGAATAAAAAAGTTACTCTACTCCACTATTCCTGTTTGAAGAATTTCATGCTTCCTTATCCTCAACTAGCTGAATACCCAAAGATACACTGTACTTAACTGTTTCTGTTTGAAGTAGGTTATGTCTGGAGTTGTACCTAGTCAACTACTAGACATTAACTATTGTTGTCGACTGTATACTTCATCATAAATTCAAAGTCTTTATAACTAACACGGCCATCTTTGTCACCATCAATTTCTCTAAACACCTTCTCTACATTTACTGTATCCATGAATGGAGCTACCTGATAAAATATTTTTTTTACATTATCAAGAGTTATGAATCCTCTACATTCCATGTCAAATGCTCGAAATATCTCTCTTATTTGATCATCATGATCTTGTGCCTTCATTTTACTTGAAGCTATTTGCATGAATAACTCCATGTTGATCCCTGGACAGTGTGACTTGTCAATTTTAGACAGGATTTCTGCAACCTCAAATGAAGAGGGCTTGTAGCCAAAAAGGCATACCATGGCTACTTTGAAGTCAAAGGAGTTTAAATAACCCTTGTTTTCTTCATCAGCTATATAGAAGGCTTCTTTAATAACAGATTTGTCGTGTTCAGGAATAGTTTGCATGATATCGATATAGAAATGACTTTTCAGAGACTTGTGTTCAATTCTTGTTTTTTTTCTGCAAAAAATAAAACTGATAAATAGCTAATATCATAAGAAATCGGTAGATGATACAGTTGACTCAAACACATGAGTATTGCCTGGTCTTTTAGACTATCAAAATTTACCTGGAAAAAGAAGTTCCCCTTCTCTCCTTTCTCCCGCCATTTTGATTTATGGAATTTGGCGGAATTCTGGGAAATGTCAAATTCAAGGTAATGCATAGGAAACCCAACCTAAGCTTTTTGTTAGCTTTTTAAGATTTCGTAAATTTAATTTTTTTAACAACTCGGGTTATCTTGTTTGTTCAAATCCTACTAAATTTATGCAATCTCTTAAATCTTAAGGATAGATTTTTCATCAATTACCCCGGTTGATTTAGTAATTGCAAATCAATGATACATATGTGACATTGGACTCCCTGTGGTAACTCTCTAAATTATCCCGCAAAGCTCGCCGGGAAGATTATCAAAAAACTTCACAAACAAGATGCCCGAAGGTAAAGCTTACTCTGATTTATTAGTTAATATCTGCGCGCTTTTTAGCTTTGAACGGAATATAGGCTCAACAGTTCCAAAGAAGTATTATTCAGCTAACGTTTTCTTGATAATCCTGCAGAAAGCGCTGTATTTTCCAACCCTTTGGCGCCGCCATCTGCTGGCAGTCATCATCACCATCATGGAGGACACAGCTCAGGATCAAGCGCTGTGGAGTAAGTCATCATAAAGCACTATCGTCCTAAAATCTGATTATTTGATAAAAAATTTATATGTTTATTTAGGTTTAAGTGTTATTGGAGTATTGATTTTCTTCATTCCTCTTTTCTAGAAATATGACAAATGCTGATTTTAGGAAACTGTTGATGACTCCTCGTTCTACCCCTAAGACTGCACCTCCTACGGTAAAGAAAAGACCAGAACTAGCTCTCAGGTACAGAAATATCATATGAATATACATGTATTTACGCCTCAACATGCATATATTCATGTACGATAGGGAAAATACGCAAACTCAATTCATAATATCCTTTAAAACTGAATTTTGTGTGAATGTTTTTTTTATTTTGTTTATCCACAGGCAACCCACATGTGTAACTTATAACTTATAATAAATATCCATATTTTTTTAATGTAGTAAAGATATTACGTTGTATCATCATGATAAAAAAGAAGGGTAGAAGGGTAGTTTACAGCCCTACTATATTACTTTTTCATTTTCTGATGTACATTTATTTATCGGTAATGACCTCTTGTAAAAGTTCTTATTTCTTCCTACATTGTTATTCATGGTCAGTCAATATTTATACCAATCCTCAATCTATTTAACATACCAGTAAACCCAGGGATTATAATGAAGAAGAAGATCCCACGGCACAAAGAAGGAAGAAGAAAAAGTAAGTACTGTATCTAGATATTTTTTGTCTGGGTTCATGACCTTCTCATGTGTTGGCTGAAAAAAAATTTTTTTTCTCCACCTAGCCTCTAATTTGAGCACTTTAGAATGAGATTAAGTTTTTTTGGTTTACACTAAAGTTTTTATTCTCATAGGAATATCCATGGCTCCATGTCATATGATCCAGTGCTTGACAATAACACTAGTACGCTCTTCTGGGACTAGTAAATCTTTTCTCAAGGCTAATGAAAATTAGGACTCACTAGTCAACAGACTAGTGGGGTTTTTGGATTACTAATAACTATCTCCTGGGCTAGTGCTACTCTGCTGGGCAACTGGATTTATAGACTTACTAGCCCATTGTCAAGTATTTAAAAAAGCCTTGGTGTCAAGCACTGCAATTGTTCCTTTGAAACCTAAAGTCAGAATATCCCAAGAAGATGAATGATTTGTGTATTATTTTTATGCTAGGTATTATGCTAAGCTTCACAAAATGGAAGAAGAGAGAGAACAAGAGCTTGCACAGAAATACAGGGATAGGGTAATTTTTTTTCTTGAAAGCTATATATTAATTTTGTTTTCCTGTCTGTCCATGGCGGTTGGAGGTCTAAGTTTTTCTTTAGGTGCTAATTTTACATTGAATGGTATTCAACTATGTTTCTGTCCATCCGTCCGTCCAATCATCCATCTATTAATCTATTTATCTGCCAGTTAGACTATTTATATGTCTGATGTTATTATCTGCCAATTTTGGTAGCCTATCTTTGTGTCTGTATAAGCTGATGTAAAATATAAGTCTATTTTCAGGCAAGAGAACGTCGTGATGGACTTAATCCTGATTACCAAGCAACTGATACACTAAGTGCAACAGCTAACTATAGGGCCGTTGGACCAACTCAAGAAGAAAGGTAATGGTTTTTTAAATTTCCTTTTTTCCTTATTTATTATATTCCTTATATAAAAGGACACCTCGTAGGATATTCCCAATATCATACTTGGCTGATGAGAATTTAAATTCATTGTTTTGGCCTCAAATTCATTTTCTATGGGATTTGCTAAAGTTAAGGGAGCTATTGTTCAAAAAAGGCCTCAATGATTTTTAAAATATTTTTGAAGACAATATAAATTTATAGACAAGTCAGCCATATTGTTGCACCAAACAAAAGAAGCTTTCTACAAGTTTTTGTATGAAAATAGATTTTAATTCCCAGAGGATAGAAAATGTATTGCCTTGGTACACTGACCATGGCCACTCTGATGTCACAAAAAACTCTCTAATAATGAAAACATTGTAATGAAAGCAAAAATGAGAAGAAATATTTTGATTGCTACTTCAAACTTGACTATTTCTTGTTCTATAGTGACACAGCAGCTGAAAGAAGAAGGCTAGCAATCCAGGAGAGTAAGTTCTTGGGTGGTGACATGGAACATACTCATTTAGTGAAAGGTCTGGACTTTGCCTTGCTGCAGAAGGTAACAATAATATACGCTGTATATTAATTTAAAGCATATACGTAGAAAAATCTGAGGCCCATTCCTGATGCAGTTCCACTGACTCATGTGTCAAAGTCAATTAAAGCAATAAAAGTCTTGTAAAAAAACAGCATCTGAATCAGTTTGATACAATGGTCTTAACATGGAATGCCAAACTCTGCTAAGTTTGGCAAAGCTTGCTGCCATTATGAGACACTGGAGTGCAAAATGATTAATGTGCTAAACATGATACAAAACTTATGATAACTGGAGGCCTTCTCTTTCTCCCTTGGAAAGAATTGAATTTCAACACAAGTATGTCGTTTGATTCAGTTGTCAATCCAATGTTAGTTGTATTAAGTTCAGCATGTGAATGGATGAGCAACATCTTGAATTGGCTTTATGTTGAAAAATTAAATTGTGAAATAGAAAAGGGATGCCTATACGTATAGTTGATTTGGATTAAATGTGACAATTCAGATATTTTTAAGAAGCTCATAATTTGGTCATAATATTGTCGTATCAATCTTACTGTATTTTAGGTTCGAAGTGAGATCAATGATCTAGGGGAAGAAACAGTGGGAGAAGTGATGAAGAAAGCTAAACACAAAGATGGGTAAGTATTAATTCATTTACAAGCATATATGTACATACATGTAAACTAAGTCTTATTCACTCATTCAAAGTCAGTTTAACAAGTTCAAAAAGGATTATGAATTAAGGATTATTTTCTATATTTTTATGATGTTACTCCGCCTTCATTGTTTGGGCAATATTCTGTCCCATCAAATATTCAGTATAAAGCTGTCTATATTGTTGTGTAGAATTGCAAAAAGTTGTTTAAAATGTATTGGTTTCATTGCTACGTCAATCAAATGAACTATTCCCATGTGCCTTCTCACTGTAACCATTGTGCTATACCTCAAACATTTAATATAGAGATTTTTTTATTGTTTGTAGTCCATTGCCCAAACCTGTCTTGTCATTGTCTTAATCAAATATTTGAAATGAATATGTGAATGCTGAGGGAAAAAACGTTTAAAAAAATTAGGAAAAAATGGCCATTTCCTTATGATTTCCAATTAATTTATAGGACTAGCTTTAGTTGAATTTATTCAACATGTCTACATGGATAGTTAGGAATAATATTTTCTACTTTTGCTTTTAGTGATGAAGGGGAAGGTGATGAAGATGAAGTCCAAGAATTCAAAACGAAACTTGGTAAGAATTCAAAATAACTTGAATAAAGAAAAGTTAAAGGTTCTTTATACAGTAAACTACTGAGTTCTAATGCATGCTCTGATTGGATGAAATGCCATTTTAGATGCAAGTACATAAAGTGCAAGTACATAAAGTGTCATTTTACTACAATAAAACTATATTTTTCAATATTTGTTAGTTTATTTTTAATTGCACACTAACACAATCACTTGCTCATTGCTTTTTCAGGCCAAAAGATATACAAGGCTGTGTTTAAAGTTAAACCACCTGAGAAAAATGAGTTATTTCAACCAGGAAGAATGGTAAATAAATATTGAATAGTCTATCTAGAACTGAGATGCCATGCAAGATAGAGATGACAAATCAGAATAAAGAGAATGGCATGTTATGACATAACAATGCTATGCCCATCATCTAAATGATCCAGAAATAATTGTCATTGATATACATCATGGATAACTTTTAGTAATGACCTGGTTGTAACTGTTTTTACATTTCAAACCACATATCTTTCCCTTAGCACTTGATTTCTCATTTGAATCACATCATTATTAACCTCTCAAGCATCACTGATCAATAAAATATTAATACTCAAGGGAATGACATGTAGTGTGGAAAGGAATAAAAACCTCTCCAAGTCTAATGGGTCTATTGAGTTGTCTAACATGATTTCTCATTATGATTTATTATTAATGAACTCTACATTGGTCAATGTTCTGTTAGGCCTATGTTTTCGAGGTAGAAGATGAATATGCCGAGACTGATATCCCCACAACATTAATCAGAAGCAAAGCCGATTGTCCCGGCATGGAGGTAATTGTTTACAACAATTTGTGCTTGCCTTTGTATTGACATTAGGCATTATAACAATAGCATCCATCACCCAATCAGATTCAAGGTTATAAGTGCAGGGCTTAAAATGACAACCGCACATTAGACAATGTCCCCCCAGAATTGGAAGTTGTCCAGTCAAAGCTTTACCTTGCTGGTCATTTTGACCAGTAACGATAAGGTAGAAATGTGGTATGACAGAGCTAAACTAATTTAGCTAGTAATCATGACTGGCATCACACTGAACATTATTTTAAGCCCTGAAGTGTCAAATTTTTGTGTGGGTGATCATGGTTTTCCCATTAGACCATAGGTCTTATATTAGAGGTACAAAATGGTGCGCATGTCTATGTACTGTGATATGAACATGTTGGTCTACAGAGAAAGGAAGCCAAGTTATAGAAACATCAGACTTTTTATTTGCTTTTTAAATAAACAAAACATTTGAGCTGAGCATGTTTTTAGTACTCTGAAATAAACATGGTTTTTCAAACATTTTGACCAATCAGGGCATTTGCAAGCACATACATGTAGTATCCCGATTCATGTGTTTAATAAGTAGGTAAATGAAAACAATTAGGAACTACCACCCAACAATTATAAACAATTGTAGCTTTTATTCAATTTTTTTATGTATTAAAAAATGCTAGATGTAAGCATGGTATTTTGTTTGCTCACTGGAATCCCTGACAGTAGAATATAAACAGTAACCCAGTTTTTAATGGTTTAGACCCAGACCACCCTTACGACAAATGACATAGTCATAAACAAGCTTACCCAGATCTTGTCATATCTACGACAAGGCATGAGGAATAACAAGAAATTAAAGAAGAAAGACAAAGGTAACTTATACAATACTGAATCTTTTATGTTTAGTTTACTTGGCAGGTTCAATTTCTGTTTCAATTTCCAGACTAGCAACATATGTAACTAGAGTTCTAAATTCTTCCTTGATTCAAAGGTTTTTCCCCAGTTTTTCTCCTTCTGCAAAACTTTACATGCAGTATTCCAATTTGATCTCTGAGTTCAACCCAGAGGCTGTTTCAGGGCATCCATAAAGTTTAAAGGTTTTCTTAATTTTTGACAAGTAATTTCCTGAGCTGGGAATAGTTAATGTTTTCCACTTAAAAAAAAAAGAAAAAAACTTGTCATCGCTTATAAACGCCTCAAGTACAGCAGTGGTGCATCTCAATGGGGTCAAGCTGAAAGCATGTGAAGGTGCCTCTGGCAGCCACTATATAGTCCATTTATGATCACAGAGCACAGCTCTAACCAGTTTGAATTAGTTAGGGTTGATTTTGAGACAAGGGAGGAAAAACCAGAGGACCGGAAAAACCCTCACAGTCGGAAAGAGAACCAACCAACTCAGCTCACATAGGGCGACTGGGACTTTTGACAACAATTGAATTAAAGTTGCTTTAATTTGTGTCATGATGATGGCAATACCAATGGGGATGTAAAATCTACTAAAAGATAGAATGGATATGAAATGAAAATAATGATTAGAATGATTATAATATTTTGATAGGAAAAGAAAAGGAAAAGGAACCAAAAATAAAACCCCAAAGCATTGAAGACAGGTAATTTATTTTTTATTTTATATGTTTAAATTATTATTTTCACTTCCTGATGAAGAGCAAGATGCTCGAAAGCTTGGCTTGATTTATAATTAAAAAGCTGATGAATCATAACTATCATAAAACAAAATGATTAAAAATACTTACTGCAACTTGTTATTGCACACCGTAAGTGCATTGTAATCCTTGTTAAAAGCATAACTTTGTTAAATGTGATAATTCATATCTTGCTGTTATTAAATGGACCCTTCTCAAAATTATTTTTGATGCGTGGCTGACAAGAAAACGCATTAAATGAAATCAGAATTTTCCTGGACTAATGGGATTTGAGACGTTTCTTTTGCATCTCCATGTTGGCCTTAAATTCAAAATGTTTTCCAAAAGGGTCCATTTAGCCATGAACTAAATTGTATAGTTTTTATTTCTAGCATTTATGGTGAAATTGGAGAGTATGATCCCACATTGACAACAAGGGATTTACCTAAAAAAGATAAACACAGGGAAAAGAGTAAAGAAAAATCACAGGAAAAGTCAAAACACAGTGGCCGGGACCATGACAGGAAGTCCAAGTCTGTTCAATATTTTGAGAAACCAAGCTCTACAGAGAAAGAGGTATGGGAGTTAGTGATGTGGAGTACCATAGTGATGACAGTATGAAATTATTTTTTAAGACCTTTAAGATTTTGGTGATGTTATCAGAAACTGCATACATGTAACAATAGGATATAGTGTGAAATTTTAGAGTGATAGAGTGAAAAACAGAAGAGATAACTAGTAGGTAATTTATTGCAAAAATAACCCTATGCATTTTCTCTTATTTGGTGGTGCATGGTTCTAATATGGTTGGAACCAGTGAAAAAAATATATGAAGAAAATATATAGGGATTTTTTAAGGCTCAATATCTCTACAGCTTGCAACGAACTTAAAGTGTGCAGAAACATAGGCAATGTTGTGCCTTCTTCATGCAATTATGAACATGGCAAAACTAATATTCAATTTTGATGATGTCAAACTTTGGTACAATTTAATACACCACACCCTCACCTCCCATCGAGAATATAGATGCATCATAATTAGTACTGCAAACATTCTATATATAGTTCACCACGGGTACAGTATTCACAGGGTTCATGCTACTCCTTAAAATCCTTGAAAACTCCTCGAATTTAATTCATGTTTTCAAGGGCACTTGAAAAGCTCTTGAATTTTACGATTTTAGTGAAACTCCTTGAATGTTTGCTTTGATCATTACTACCATGGTTCTAAAATAGATCTAGTGAGAAAGATTGAATTTGAAAGTTGGCCATGTGCAACCACCGTGTAAAGCTTTGGCATAGTTAGCTGAACATACTCCTTGAAAATTCATTTTTGGGTCCTGGTATACTCCTTGAATAGTCCTTGAATATTTTAAGTGATTACCTCAGCATGAACCCTGTATTCATGACAGTACCTCAACACAGCTACAAGAAAATACTTTAATGGCAGAGTTAAATTTAAACCAGTCAGATAAATTTAACATAAACACTGTAATAACACAGTGGGCCCATACAGTTTTTTTTTTTTTACTTATTGCATTATTAGAGATTATGTATAACTACTTTATTCAAAACTTTGGTTTTTCTACAATATTTTGTGTGGAATTTCAACTATGTTCTAGCTTGTTCTATCAGATGTGTGAGGCAATTTATGGCATGTTGATCTTAATTGAACTTCAATGCTTCATCAAGCAAGTTATTTTAACTCTTGACATTTCTTTAGAATTTTTAATATTTATTTATATTCACTTCATTTACTCTCCACAGGAGTCCTTCTCTAGAAAAGGTTTGTATTTCCTTAATAAATAGGTATTTTTATTTCAGTTACATTCTCATTTCATAGAATGTTTGAAATACCAATACCAATCGTAGTAGTTCTAATGTCTAGAGAAGAGACATATTTTCAATTGGATTTATTTTTTCCTGCTTTACTGAATTAACTTTCTTGTTCCCATTGCTCAGTCATTTTCTTTTTGGTAGAAACAAAGGGCTCTCTATGATTCTCAATTGTGATTCTTTTCTAAAATGGCTTTCTAGTATGGCTTTCTAGTAAAAGGGCTAAAAATAACAACCGATCAGTCACTGGTCACCCTCAGACTGAATATTGTAATTATATCATATGGGGGTGGGGGAGGGGGAGAGCCAAGGTAAAGATATTTTCTTAAGCCATTCTTGTATTATCAGTTTCAAAATTAACTTTTTCCAATGGAAACAATATTAAATGGCATTTTTGATGTACTTGCATACTTGAATGCACTAGTTTTTGCTGTAAAACACAGTGTTGTGCTTATTTTGGAAGATCCCAAATAATAAATTCTCTATATTTACTAAGTCCTATACCATTGAAACAAAGATACTTGCTGAAAGTATGCATCCAAATACAGTTAAACTGGTCAAACAAAATTGAAAATTTGCTAACAGATGTGTACTTAAAGGATATTAATTTCTCCTTTCTAGATGTCAATGCTGCAGAATTTGCCAAGGATATTTCTGAAAAGTTTAGAAAAAGGGTATGTGCAGCATTGGACATGTACATTCTTTATGCATAATGTCTTGTAAGTTTTCTTTGAGTATATGGGAAGGTTGTATAATGTATAAAATGTTTTGTATGTTTCAGGAAAGAACAGATAACTTGGAAAAAGGAGAGTCAAAGTATCCTTTTTATCATTTTACATCATAACATATCTTTTCTTTGAACTTTATAGACTCATTTATTATTTACCTAAATAGTGCATGCGATCTGATGGGTTGACAACTCTATTGTATTATTAAAACTGTTCTAACTAAATCTCTAACCATGAACACTCAAGTTTATTTTATTTTTTCTATTGTTTTGATTTTTGTTTTTGATCTGATAGGTTGACAAACTTGAGTGTTCACAGTTAGAGTAGAATGACAGTAAATGAGATATGGTTGTGAACACCAACCGTGTTTTGCACACAGCCGACTTTGCAAATAAGTGTTAAAAAATAGCATTCTTTCTGCGTCCCGAAATATTAAATGAAGCATGAAAAATTTTATTTTATTTGTTAAATAAAGCTGTCATTTTATAAAGCTGCCTGAGAAATTTGAGTGAAATGAAGATTAATATTTTAATGAACCCACAGTATTTTACAATAGGTTTTTGCCATTAACAACCTTAATTTGTATAAGATCAAAATCCAAGAAATCCAAGCATGAAGTTCCAGATAGCTACATGGAGTGTTACCCTGAGTAAGTTTTTGTTTTTAAGGAAAGAAAAGAATGGGAAAAAAACCAATTTCCCATGCATAAGGCATAGTGTAAAATGGCAAAACATGCCATTTCTAAAACTGCTCACTCAATACTGACTTCCTATTTCTCCTCATTCTAGTGCTGCTGGAGTAGCATATGAAAGTGATGATGAAGCTGATTATACCAAAATGGATTTGGTAAGGTTACAGAATTTTCTATATTTTAGACTTATATTTTTTACAACTAACATTCCCCATAAGGGTCTCCTCCATGTAGTTGACTCCACACATACTACAGTACCATTACATTCACTATTTGCAACACACATGTTGATTTTTATGAAGGAGAACCAAGAGAAAAACTTTTGTGGCAAGGGAGAGAGCAATACCTCAAACAAAGCCAACTCACATAGGTGATTTAGTCAAGAATTTTTGCCACGGCACTTGGTTACCATCACAGTTACCATTTTTATCAATAGCATTCACTGAAGCTCCGTTGTGATGACGAATTAATTCTTGGTGGATATTATTCAAAGTGTTTAAACCAACCAACGACCTCAGTCTTTCAAATAAGAGAATAAGAATAAGAATGATCATCATTGCTGTAATCACTTTGCTACTAGATAAATGAATAAATAAATAAATAAAGAATAAGATGACAAGTCCATAAGTAATACCTAATGCTCATTAAACACCAACAGGTTGGAACTTTACATGGCCGTAACTACTTTAAACATGTTGTTAGTACCTTCAAAACCTGTTTGTACTGATAATTAGAACATTTTTGGATAACTTTTTTAACATAGAAATATACAGTGCTTAAATATTCATAAAAACAATTTGTAACATTTCAACTGGTTTGAGATCAATGAAAGTACGTTGTGCAGAAAATAGTGGGCAAGGAGATTGATAAACCTTTTAAATTGCTTCAGATAATGTTATAAATATTTTACTAAATTACTTTGATATTGCAAGACAACTTTACTTAAGTTCGACATGTAATACGTTTGCTCTGGAAGCTTGGGTTGTCTTCTAAAGGCTGATTTGCACGGTATGATTTTCCCGCAAATGTCGCACGCAACACAGTTGACATTTACAGTGGCTGGGAAATTGTATGTTTGATTTACACAAAGCAACTCATGTCGTCAGTATGTTGTGCACGACAGTCTTGAGGGAAAAATCTTACTGTGTAAATCACTCTTAAAAGTGGTTAAAGATAATTCCTTACAGCTCAATTTGAAAGACAAAAAAAGAAATTTTGTTCTCATCTTTGAGCTGCGCTGGGGATTGCTGAAATGGTTTTTTTCATTGCACAGGGTAACAAGAAGGGTCCAATCAAAAGATGGGACTTTGAGAATGAAGAAGACTACAATGAATACATGGAAACTAGAGAAGCACTGCCAAAGTAAGTTTTTCGATTTGTAATTTCCACATTACCCATGACTTTTTCTCTTTTCCCATACTAGTCTCATATATTTTCCAATCTTAGCCCCCCCACCCCACACTTTTTAGGGTGCCTTCTGCAGCCCCTGCCGGGGGATAAAGTGGGTAAAAGGACCAGGGCACCCTTTTAGATTTTGTAAAAATAAAACATAAAACATGTCGTTTTTATGTTTTTGTTTTGTTTTATTCGTTTGTTTAGCGTTTCATGGGCCCCAAAAAAATGGCGGATTTTTGAATTTGGGTCTCCCCCTTAGGAAAATCCTGGCTAGGCCCCTACAGAATAAACTGCTAATCAGTATTCCACGTGAGAAGACGTGAGAAATTTAGCAGTTGATAAAAGCATGTTATTTGTTTTCACAGGGCTGCTTTTCAGTTTGGAATTAAGATGTCTGAAGGACGTAAAACCAGGCGCACTGGTCCAAAAGATGAGAAGGCCAAGCTTGACAGGGACTGGCAACGTATTAGCAGGGTACGATATTTATAGCTTTTTGATAATGCATACCACATATTTTTGAGAGTGCATACCTATATCCTTGAAAAACTCTGTAAGAAATTAGTAATTTCAGTAGACAGTAGACCTACAAAACTTTGCACATCCTCGAAGGTTCTGCTGCCTTTCAAATATCTTTTATAAAAGACAAGGTCTCCACAGGGCAGGATGGCGACCATCCCTACTCTTTCGCCACTCTATAATGTAGTTGGGGGAAGGGCGTGGGATTTCTCGGTGTGGGCGTTTTCAGTTAGTGTGATGAAGTGCTCTGTCTTGATAAGCCTAGAGTTTTCCTTTGAAGAAAACATTGACTTTTTTTGGTCTTACCTTTTTACAGATGATACATGCACCAAAGAAGAAAGAGGAGTAAGTAGTTAAATTAGTCCAATATATCGATTTCTATGATGAGGGTGATTATAATCAATTTATAGTATCTATAATGTTTAGTTGTAGTACTGTTCTATAGCTACGTTGCGTACGAGCACGAACAAAGTATGATGGGAAACCGAGTACTCACGCTCTTTCGCCTCTAAAAATTCATCTGACAATTTTTCCTTTGCCATTTTCCGAGGAAATGTTAGTATTTAACAGACGAAAATGACAGAGTAAGTTTTTTCTGATAGTTTTCTGGTAGTTCCTTTGATTTCCCTGTTCCATTTTTGCAGTACTTGGTTTCCCAAAGTGCTTTGTGAGATTCCATGCACGTTGCCTAAGAATATATATTAGTATTTTGTGTAGTGTTGGTCAGAATTAATCAATATTAATTACCATTTTGTTTTGTCGTTGTTTTAGGGATGATCACGAAAGGAAAAGCAAGAGATCCAAGCATGACTAATTTTTTTATGAAATTTTTTTACAGAAGTTCTTAATTTTATTGCTGTCAGCATGAAAAAGACTAAGACTTACTAGAGCTGTATGTCCAATTTAAATTAAACAAATATGCCTACTGAGTCAGTGTGTACCGTAAAATGCAGCTAAATAATTGTAAGACGTTGTTACACTCAATAAGCCACCCAAAGAGGAATGTTTGACAGCCAAAAGAGAAATCTTCAATCCTGGGTTAACGTCGTCATTTCGTGATATCTACGTTGAATATCTCGGCAACGAAAAGAGATATTCAAAATGAAAGTAAGGGTCATTCTTTTTTTTATAAGGGCTTTGAAAGCAAGAAGAGATCCTGTAGACTTGATAGGCACTTTACCACTAAAGAGAAATTCGCGTTAAAATTTGAGCCGCAACGTTAAAGCTTCGTGCTTTTAATGTCTTTGCTGGTGTGTTCCTCGTTCTTATTAATTTTGAAAACCGCTCTCTTGAACAGAGGCATGCGCAGTGCGTAGATGATAGGATTGGCAAGGAAGTTGCCATATTGCAGGAATTTCGTTGTTTCGAGAAAATAATTATACATAATATGACTATCCGTCCGTTCTACATTAAATATATTGCGTAATCTCAATAGCGGATTAGTCCATTACTGCTCCCACTCTGATCGGTGCGCGCGCGGCGGATACGGAACCGAGTTATGTAGGCTTTTCTCAGTTTTCTTTGCGCGCGCGGTATTTCCTCTTATTTTTGAGATATAAATTAACGAGTTGGTGAGAAAATTGGGTACAATTCTGGACTAAGATATTATTCGCTGTCACAGGATGATTGCGGCAGCGGCGTTTACATGATCGTATCCAAGGTTATTAGTCGTGTCCATCTCGGAAAGAAATATTGTTACTTTGTACGGCTTTGTAATCTAACTCACGCTCCAGAGCCGGGTTTCTTGTGCTTTTACACATATTTCAGTATACTCCTTGAGGTATTTGTCACATGATAAATTACACACAGGAGGCCCAACACTCAGGATGATTAATTAACTACAGTAAACCCATACGCCTCTATTTTTTCTATCACCATAGGAAGCCCACAAGCATTTTTGTATGGAAACCATACATCTATACCCCAGAATGTGTATACGCAATCTGTCGCTCGGCATCTCTTGTGGTGATATCAGTAACAATAGCACGAAAACTATCATTTGCTCCCCTCAAGATTTACCTGACTATAGACATGACTATATGATGTAGAGAGATAATGTCTGATAGCTACTACAGGAAACAAGAACATCCCGGTGAAATACCATTTGTGCAACTTATCACGAGTATGTGTGTGCATACTTCTAGTTGTAATAAAATTATAAGGAACACCCTGGGATGAAGGAGTAATATTTGAAACTATAGTAGATTAGTTTCTAAAAATGAGGGACTGCCGGAGGCTGAAATAATTCACAAACTGAAACTATAGGGAGGCTAAAACCCCTTCTTTCATCGCCTCAATCCCTTGGCCCAGGGCCCAGTTGTTCAAAGCCCGATTAGTGCTAATCCTGGGTTAACTCTTAATAAGACCTATAGAGTTAATCCTGAATTAGCACTAATCCAGCTTTGAACAACCCGGCCCTGGGTAATAGGCCAATATACCTGTTTGACCTGTTTTATCCTGTGCTCAAGTCCATGTTTTCAAAAGTGAGTTATTCACAGCTTTCGCTCAGTGCATGATAGCATAAGGGAGCAATGACTACATTCAGGATTTTAGCAACTTTGTTGTTGGCGGTGACAGTGGCTTTCTTTCTGGCGGAAGGAGAGGTATAGAACTAAATGATCGAAGAAAATGATGGACATAGTCTAAAGCAACATGAATTTTTGAATAGAACAGTTTTCTGACTTTAAAAAATTTGTACATTATGGTTTTTAGTGTACCGTCAATCAATGTATGTGCAGTGGGAGGGATGGGCGAGATGGACGCGATGGTAGAGACGGACGAGATGGCAATGTCATTTGTACACAGGTAAACATTAAGACTTTCTTGTAACTTATCAAAAGTGCTAAAATGCAAAAATCGTGGCCTCGGAAGCAATATCCTTTCCGCAGCTTACAGTGGACTTTTTTCTTCAGACTTTCATTATCAGAACTTGATCCCATTAGTGAACATCGTTTCCGGTTCCTTTCGTTGCGGAATCACTATTTATATGATGCATGGCAAAGAAATCGAAAACATAAATGATTACCTGATAAATGATTGAGTGACAGGTAGTTTTCCGGGTAAAATCCATCACTTTCATTTAGCTCATTATATACTGGATTCCAGAGGTTATTTATTCTTCCTTCGTTGTTCGCTGCTTTGTCGGCCTCTATAGTCTAGACCAATTTCAAGCGAATACAAATTTCTGGAGCCCAGGGTATCAACTAGCATCCTCCGCAGCCGTCATTAGTTTCGGTCCCAGATCCTCTCCACTAACGGCTAGTGGATGTAGAGGGCCCGTGAGAATCTGGGACCGAAACTAATGAAACTTGGTATCAGCTGATTCAAATTACCCTGTGACACGATTTCAAGAGCAGCCAACTTGGCTCAGAACCGAGTCTTGAATCTTATTGTATCCCGAATAAATGACACTGAATACCTCATGTTTTTCAGCGACCGGACCGTCCCTCGATTCATTTGGATGGAGCACAGGAAAAACACGCCGTAATCAAAGCCGATACGAGTAAGTGACTCAATTTTTGAAATCCTTAAATTCAGTAAAATGTAAGTAATATTACGGGAGTCTGTTATCATCGTTAACATGAGAAAGAGGTTTTCCGGAGTAAATGGAAGGCGAACGAAGGTAACAGTCTAAAAGCAGCAGTACGCGGCCCGTCACCCAGTTTTTCCCACATGACACTCAACCCCACCCTTCACCACCTATGAATCAAGCCTCGACGGATGTCATTACCATTAACGTTTAGAAACGCAGAAGTGAAAAAAAAGAGAGAGAAAAAAATAAGATAAAATAAAAAATAAAGATAAGAATAAAGATAAAAATACAATAAAATAAAATGAAGAAGACTGCACAATCAGCTTTGGCATAAGAAGTGTATGAGGTGGTATTGGTGGACGTAATAATTATAAACATTGCTATTGTGATGTTAATGTGCCAACCATTTTAACAATAAGTTTTGTCACTTTGCATTGCTGGATTGTCTGATAGATTTTTGGTTGACAATTTAAATAGCAATCAGCCAAAACAAATGTCGTCATGGTACGCCCAAATATAATTACAGTCTTTCATGTAAGTTTTGCGGTTACCCCATGGGAAGAATTATCTGTTGGCTGTTCCGAAGAACTTTACCGACGATATTGTGTGTGTTTGTGGGTTTTCAGATATGGATTCCTGGAACACTACAGCGCCGGCTGGATATGTAACGGGTGGCATGAAGTATGCTAATGGCTACATAACAGTACCCGTTAATGGGGTGTACTTTGTGTACTGCCAAGTGTATCATAACTTGGGAAATAACGCAGGAAGACACAGGTACATATGCGTAAAGAGGTTATTTACTGGTCAGGAGGTCCAGATAGGGAAAATTTGTGTCCAAGGTTTACTTTTTAACTTGTTTTGCAAATTTTGCTGTTGTTAAGTAATCCGCCATTATCCCAGGATACCGGACCGCGGTCAGAGATGAAAAATACCGGAAAAAGGACAGGTCATTACTTATCGCCTGCAGGGGTGGGGTGTGGAATTTAGTGAGAATCACATGGTGTTTAGTATAGACAACTAGGGGGGTTATCAGCTAACTGAAAAATTTACAGATATATATATATATATATATATATATATCAAAGAGGGATTTACTTAGTGCAAACCACTAATTATGGGTGATCATAAAAAATAGTGCCTCTTGGGGGAGATCAGTCAATCATTACTGATGATGTTCTAGCAATAATCCTCCAACCACCCTACCACAATAAATAATGACCGGGGTTAACGAGATTGAGGGTTCTAAAAACGTTATTTGAAACGTGTATGAATAGTGTTTAATGTGCCCCCCCCCCCTCCCCTCCCAATCCCACATCCTGGATTTATGATTTTCATATCACATCCTTGAGGAGTAAAAATATTACTGAAAAAAGGGGAAAACGAAGATCAAGTTTAAAAACAAGGAGTGAGATAGAGAAAATAGGACAAGATAACAAGCGGATTAACTAAAAGATAGCCCGGCAAGTTATCATATTCGAAGTTTTCACTCGCAGTTCTTTATTTCTCAGGATATTTATCAACAACCGTCCAGTAGCACTGGCGGGTAAACATCCAGGTCTCCCCACACAGGGTTCTTACTACGTTGGTCTGACGCAGAAACTAAACAAAGGCGACAAAATAAGTTGCAGGCTTACGTATGATAGCCGACTCTACCTTGGTAGTCAGCACACATTTTTGGGAGCTTTTATGCATTAGTATAAAGGTAGACTGATCCTTCCCTGACAACATAAGAGCCTTAGGGACTGTTAATCAATGTAGTAAATAAAATGTTTTGACTATAGCA
The DNA here is from genome assembly GCF_009602425.1 of Actinia tenebrosa. Next base: position 128,298 of record NW_022259170.1, on the reverse strand, counting down.
TAGCATCAGGATGAATTAATTACGTAAAAATTCCTAGTTTCGATCATTCCCCAGGTAGTAAAATAACAAAAGACACGGCGGCCATGTTGGTTGATATAACAAGTTAAATTCAACCAAGATAGCGGCTATGACGTCATGTGGAAACGAAAAAAAAGATGTATAATTTTGAATGATTAAATGGAAAAAGAGAGAGAAAACAAGAGAAAGGAAGAAAGAAAGAAAAAAAGGGAGATCTAGAGAAAGAAAGAGAGAAATTAGAAAGAAGCCCAAAAAAACCTTTTCATTTTCCTTCAAGCAACGAAGCCCTCGCCTCAAATCTTTCAGGCCAAGGATGATCGAGGCTTCTCTTTTGGGTCATGGGCACCACTCAGTCATAGAAGGGTGGAATTTAATGACGTCATTTAATTATGAACAATTATTCTAAGAATTTGTTTTAGACATCATCCAACATATGGTTCTTACGATTTATATACTTAACATTTGACTTGAATCAGTCATCAATGTAATTTTCTAGACTATCGATGTTAAAAGGATTTTTCCACACACTTTGTTAATAATCAGGAATTCTTCCTACAATCTGTTCCTTATGCGTTTTGAATTCGTAGAGTATCTCTTTTTTTAAATCTAAATTCTTGAATTTTGGATTATAACTGTCACCGTGAGACAGATGTCGAGCATCAGAGGACATCACATAATTATTCAGTGGAATTATGAATACGTTTGATAAGAATCTAATAACTTTGCAAGAGTGCACAAATAACAGGATTATATGTACTTGTACTTGACTTTATTGTACATGCACTCTTTCAGATTAATCCCTCCAACTCTCTAAGGTTAAAAAAGGGAATTTTAACATGACCACCTATATCCCTGATTTGGGGGGGGGGGGGGGGGGGGGGGGGGGGGGCAGGCATAGATAAACCAAGAAGAAAATATTAAATATTTATGTCCAATGACATAGCAAGACCTTCGCGACGGATTAAATTTATGACTGTCGATTGGCTATTGTTAGTCACTAAGGGTTATGCTAAACTCGCCAAGTACTCATCTCAGGGGAATAATTAAATAGGCTGACTTGAAAGCGAACACGCAACGGGTGATTTATAAATATGATAATACATCCATTCATAGTGACTCGCGCCGACCCAAAGCCAGCTATCGTGCATATGATACAAATGAAAACATCTTTGTTTTTAAAATTATGTTTATTCATACAAATAATTCGATACTTGCTCTAGAACTTCTTACATTTTGCAAGGTTATCTAGATAAAACGTTTGAAAGTCAAGCTTTTTTATCAATAGAAGTCGGGATCTTTATAGTGAACCATTAGATTGTTCTATTTAATTTTTTGGACTTCAAGATATTTGCTCAAAACAGTTCTGACCTACGACACGCTAAGAAATATATAGTCGCAATTCACAAAATATTAAAAACTTCTTGCGAAAAGTATTTCTTGGGCTTATAAAATAGATTTATCTAAACTATACGTTAACTTAGCGCTAGTCTTGATGTTCCAGATAACCTTCACTACCAATTTTAAGAAGTTTTAAGTTACAACTTTGTTTTTAAATTATTAGAGGAGTAAAAGTTCACTGTCGTTTACTATATCATCAAAATTTCCTTGACCATCGTCTCGTAGTCGATCTCTCCACGATTATTGATGTAGTTACTGACTAATACATCAAATTCCTCGTCGGATAACTTTTCTCCAAGAGATGTGAGAACATGTCGTAGCATCGAGGAAGAAATAAAGCCGCTTTCTGTTCGGTCGAAGTGTTTGAAACAATCGATGACCCCTTCAGAAGAAACCTTATTCTCTGTGGCCAAACAGTGTTGTGAAACCGAGTGAAATATGGGAAGAAATTCTTCAAAAGCCATCAAGTTTTTCCCAAAGTCTCGTTCAACTTTGCGGACTTCAGCCTGGGTTGGGTTCAATCCAGCAGCCCTCAAACATTGTCCAAGATAGTTCACATCAATCTTTTCCTTGCCAGACGTGTCGTACAGATCAAAAATATCCTTCAACAGAGCATCGTCCTTCTCAATCATCTTTCTTGTAGCCATTTTTACGATTTCTTTGAGCTCAAGACTGCGACTACGGTTATTTCTGCCGTGACTTACTCAAGTACGACTAAGCGGAAAGACGTAAATCTAGAAGCGTATACCAAATCACACGTGACCCTCGGCAAGCCCAAGCTGTGACGTGCCCAAAATAGTTTTAGTATGAGTCGCAATTTATCTTTTCACTGCCCAAAAAGGGCATACCAACATAGCTGCATTGCCTCTTCACCCAAATTAGTTCAGTCAAGGAACAATCCAATGTTTGTTTTTAATAATTTTATTGTCTTTGATCTCGCCTGCATCAATTAAAATGGAATAAATTATTGGAATCAAAACAGACGATATTGATTTTGCAGTGAAAAATAATAATTATCACAAATGTTGTCCTTATAAATATTAATCATATTTTTATGGCTCTTTGTTTCAGGCCAGAAATGTGACAATAAAGACTTTTTCTTTTTGATTTTTAGATATTTTATTTTTCCGTGAGCAATCAATGTAAGCCATAAGTCAATAGAGCTAATAACGGTCTTGCGTCAAGTCAAAGCTTCCCTGCTAGCAGAGCCTATTTTCCTTTTGTTGCTAGCAGGGAAAGTCAGAGCAAGCTAAATAAAATAAATGTTTTCTACAGTGTTTCCTTATCCACTGTGAAGGACATTCAACGATGTTTTGGCCCAAGAAAACAAATTCGGCCTAAACCGTCTATCAGCAAAGATCCTCGACTAAAACGATGCAGTAAAATATCGCGTGATCGGAAGATTATTAGCTATTATCATCTAATATTGACTATTTTATATTCACTCTCTATCAATTATATATTCCTTGATATATTCCCTTTTGCACCCATACCGATTTGAACAGCGTATAACGAAAAGCGACTGAGTAAATGAGCAACAAATAAACCAAATACTTGTGAGAAAAAAATGAATATTTTATGAAAGGATTTCCACCGATGTCAAGCAGTAATATGAGTGCAGAGCACAGAACAAGAAATAAAACATGCAGATTCCAAAGACTAACGAAACTCCCCTCCCAAAAACCTCTTAAGTGTAATGACAAAATTTACGATTGCTTTTATCCTTCCTTTTAATGCATTCCAAGATTTTCTAGTATTTAAAAAGCTATTTAACAGAGCTATGTTTATCTAGCAAGGCCTGGGTCAAGCGTTATCTAAGAACTCACATTGAATATTTGTACAGCCGAAGCCATTTTGAGAATATTCATGTGAGGTGACGACTGAGCCTTTGATCTCCTATAAACGATATAGGGGTGGGTAAAATTTTAATAATTCGGATTTTTTTTGTGGGGGGAGGGGGGTATAAACTTACATGGATACGTAATTTTTAGCCATATTCTACGTAATGAAGCATGTTTTTGATGCTGTTACGAACATCGCTTATGTATTTTTTCTCTAATTATCGTAAGTTTGAGTCAAACCAATAATTCGGAATTTTTCTGTTTTTGCTGTGTGGGATACCTGTCATGTGTTGTGATTGTTGGCACAGGTATCCCAGTGCTCAAGAATCTGATGAGACTGCCATAAGAACCAAGTCAGAGGCTAATGTTTAACAACAAAGTAATGGAAGAAGTTGCATAATAGTCATAATTCAAGACTCACTGGAAGCCAGCATATGTCCTTTTAATCATTTGTCAAATTGCAAAGCAGGTCACTGTCACCATGACTCAAAACTAAGAGATATCTGAATCACAACAAGCATTATATATACCATCTGTAATCGCCACATTGTTAAAGTGTTATTAATAACTTGACATATATACAAAAATAAAACACCCAAGGTATTGGTTCAAACTTTTTCTAAAATAGTTGTACAACCATGTAGTTCTTTATAGTTTCTTTTACAATCATTTCAGGGCTACTGAGAGCAAATCACTTGAAAATTTAACAGGAATAAGAAGCAGAGCAAATATTGCATATATATCTATGTGTATGTGTACAGACATATAGGTTACAGAAGACTAGTCATGGTGCCTTGTATGTAGTGGTCATTTTAATCCATGCACCTATGCAAATAAATTTCTGATTTTGTGAATTGTGTTAAATGCAAAAATGTACCAAGGATTTTTTTGCTGCCTACAAAAGCAGTTATTTTAGGCTGCAATTTTTACCAAAAATCCAGCTCGAGTTTATGTAACTCATTTTCAAGACAAGTATAATCCTTATATATAAGCTGACTCTTTCTACATCGAAAATGCATGAAAAAAGATTTCTATCAAGATATTATTATGGCCCATTTAAGTTGATATCCTTTACGGAAGAAATAAAAGGATATGATAAGCACCAAAAACTAATAAATATGTATAATAAAGATAGTATTCCCATAAGATCAGATTCTGGATGAACAGAATGGAAAGGAGAAGAAATACTTGTCTTTAGCTCTTCATTATGAGTGTTTGTAAAGTTAGTAAATAAGTATAGCTGTGTGTAGTACAGGGCTTAATATAGACTTGTTTTCTTCATTATAMGAAGGAATTCTGCCTCATTGATTTCTCCATCACCATCTCTATCTGCTTCATCTATCATTTCCTATAAGAAGTAATAAAACATTCAAGATATAACAAACTTTTTTTCCATCTTAGCTGAAGCAGAGAGAAACTTGAGAAGGTTTTCCTTTTTTTCTCACTATGAACGTACCTGCAGTTCTTCATCTGTTAAATTTTCGCCTAATTCCTTTGCTACTCTCTTTAGGTTTTTAAATGATATTTTGCCCTTCAATTCACAAGCAAAAAAGGATTATTATTTCTTTTTTTAATAAAATAAAATAAAATATAATATAATAGAATTATACCTTGGCAGTAGGTATATGGCTCAGTTGTTAAGTGACCAGCCAAAAGCAAGAGGTTTAATCCTCAGTGTTCTAATGGATTCTAATATTCCACTGATATGCATCAAAATAGCATCAAAGTGTGAACATGATGGGGCATGGGGATTCCTTCTCTTAGTTCATATTATCTTGTAATATGAATATTGTATAATAATTATATCAATAATTTTAACCATGTAAATCCATCATATATTTTATTTAAGGTTGATTAATAAAGCTCATTATTATTATTGCATTTGAAATGATTAATAACAAGCAATAGTATACTGTATAACTTATAGCACATGACGAGTAGTGTTTGCCTGTCATTGTAGGCTGGTTAATGCCTATAGTGACTGAACTGATAGATCTGCAGTGTTAAATATCAACTACAGGAATGTTAAAAATACAAGGAAATAACTCAGAAGGAGTATTTAGGAAACTTATTCTTTTGATTGCTTACCGTTTCATCATCATCAAAGAGTTTAAAAGCTTTCAATATTTCTTCTTTGGAATCCTTTTCACTCTAAAATAAAAGAAGGTTGCATCTATTCTGGAGATAGTCAAAGCTACAAGAGACAAATGCTTTAAACCACCCTCATCTTATGAGGGTCACACTCATAATAATTGTCAGTGGCTACCAAACCTGTGGCTCTTATTCCATGATCAAATTAGAATTAATAGAAGTAAAATGTTTGCTTGGAGCAATGATGTCTAACATGCAATTTCCATTACCACTCACCATTTTTGCTGTCATCATCTGTAGAAACTCATTGAAGTCGATTGTACCTAATAATGAAAAAGTAATTCATTGATATTTACATATTTACAACTGCTATTGGAGTATGGCAAGTGTATAAGTCAAACCATTTCAAAAGGTTGTACCATCTAATCCAGAAACTCATTGAATGCAAGGCAAGTAGGGCTAAAGTCTATTGTTCCACCAAAATGATACCAAATCTAAAAAGATTACCTGAGCCATCTTTGTCAATGTCTGATATCATTTTCTTTATTTCTTCTTTCTTTGGCTCAAAACCCAAAGCTCTCATTGCAACCTAAAAGTCATTTGGCAAAACTCAACATACATAAGTTTGCTAAATACACAGCATTTTAAAAAAATATTTTAAAAAAACATCATGTGAAAGCAGATTTGTAAAATGTATGGATGGATTACCTTTAGTTCTTTAGCATCTATTGTTCCAGAGCCATCAGTATCAAACAAGTCAAATGCTTCTCTTATTTCTTGCTTCTGTTCCTCTGTCAGCTCAGGTTTGGGACCTTCAAATGATTGACTTCACGCATTAAAATTTGAAAACTAGCCAAAATTTTCTTATTTGAAGCATTTTTTATATAAAATAAGGTACACAGAGAGCTAATCTTGTTATGCAAATTGCAAAAAAGTTTAATTCTCTTTATAAAAGCATTGATCAAAAAATTTAAGTAATAATTCCAGTCTTCCATTATAAACAAGATACAAATGCCAATATACTCAGTTTTATCATATACAGAATTGGTGACACCTTTGATCCGATCACAGTATCACTGCATGCAAATAAATAACCTTTTCATGACCATTAAAAAATGTCATACTCTTGGCAGGACTTAACCCACACCTTCAGTATTCTAGTCTATGCTTCAAGAGCAAACTGGAAATGTAGCCAAAAAATGAACATGACTAGTTTTTTTCTAGCTTGGTACATGGTATAGCGTTACTAGTAAAAGCTCATAAGATACAAGGAAAAGAGAAAAATCATGCTCCAGAAATAAAATAGAAAGGAAATGAGACTATTTAACTGTGATCGTAATAGCCAGTATTAGAAAACCCAAACCTTTCAAGCGATGAATAACATACATTAGTAAAAATACACAGGTGATTATTGAAAATCTCGCACGGTGATTGGTTGAGAAACTCACACTATCACATGATAATCACCTCCAGCAATAATCCAAAATGGCAGCCAGCTGCTTTTTTGCTGTTACCGGGAAAAAATGTCTTTTATCTTCTTCTTTTCTCTTTTTTTGACAGAATCACCTGTGTATTTATACTAAAACAATTATTTGCCTCGGACTCACTGAATATCGGAGAATATTTACCTCACCGCTCGAAGACTTGTGTCTTGGTAAACATTCCCCAATATTTACTTCGCCTTTGGCGAATAATTGTTAAGTAATGTTATTGACAGCACAGTACACTCTAATTAACAGCTGTTACAGTAACATAGTACACATGTAGGATGTACAAAGATTATATATGTACAAAGGAAACAAAGGATTACAGGTGATCAAAAGTAGTAGGACTGTGAATTACAGTAAGTGAAGGGGTACAAAGCAAGGCTTTTGTCATACCAGTTTTTTTTCGCTGTCCAGCACCAAGACCACCTCCTTTTCTGTATGCAGTTGCCTGTGTATCAAGTTGTATAAATGTATTTAATCATTAAAAGGGAATTCTCTTATTCTTTAAGTAATTGTGACAACGGTGCTCTTAACTAATTTATTTTTTTAAATCTAGTTTGTCGGAAATAATCATTTTTTGAATTTATCAAGCTTAAGCTTAATCTGTGAACTTATTTACAGTGACACAGGGCAAAGAAACAAGACCAGAGTCAATATATACTGAAGAGCAAATCAACAATAACACTGCAAAACTGATAAACTAATTTGCCAAGAACAGGATTGATAAAAGCCTTGAATAGCCCAAGGATAAAAGGCTGCAAAAATGTTAACGGAAATTTCTTCAAAAGCAATATGAGTCATCAACAACAGAAGAATGTTGGCTGTTCGTTAACCGTCAATGTAGTCGCTCCAGCTATCTCGTGTTTGGTAGTTCTAACCAAAATGTATCAGTTGTTTTGAATTTAGCTTTGTGTTTAATACTCCCACGGACGCAATTTGTCCACATAGCGTGGCCGTTGCTTAGGAAAACACAAGCAAATGTCAACGGATTGTCTTCTGTTTACTCTGTCAAAGCAGTTATCGAGACACGTTTGGAAGTCTCCAAAAAATGCAACTAAAAACCCTGAAATAAAAAGAATAAGCGGATAAATGTTGAAAAGGATGACTTACCATTGTCGCAGTTGTGTATTATGTTGTTTTAAGGGTAATATAAAGTGTGTAAATGGGTAAAATCTTCACTGTGTGTCTGTCCTGCACCCAGTAACCAACTTGATCAATTTTTTTGTTTTGCGCGGCGAATTGACCCGCAAAGCTTCATGGGATAGAGTACCCACGATAACCGCAGAAATAATGCCACAGGTAGCCCATCTCGTTAATATTTTCTTAGTTAAGGAAATTACTTGGACATGTCAAGTGTCTGTCAAGTCAAAAATTTTTGGTGGGTTGACGGTAAAGAGAGTTGTGTTTTTAGAAACCCTTCCTTTATCCATTTCTTTGATCCTTCCTTCCGTCTGTTTCCTTGAAGATCAATGCATCTATAATAGGAATTTGAACATAAATTCTTTCAACGTGGCTCAGAAAGTTTTGGAGCTCAGAATTTTTTCTAAAGAAAATTAGTGAAAACACTATTCGAATCTTTATAAATTTCTTTTGTTGAGATCAATACCTATCAGTCATTTTCTTTCATAACTGGCGGAAATCTTTGGGGGTGCAGGGTAGGAGGTAGGGGAAGGAAATGGTTAAATATTTCTTTCATTTTCCCAGTCATTATTTTTCGTTCCATTGACAGCATAAATGTGCAATGGTACAAGGTGGTAAAGAGGAGAGGGGGTATGATTCTCATTTCATGGTTCACAAAATAACCCTCATATTAGAGGTTGGCTTATAACCAGGGGACTTTGGGGCTTATAACCGGAAACGCTCATAAGCAGGATTTTAAATATAATTTCAATATCATGTACATGTACGAAAAATATGGTAGATTTATTATATGCAGGTGAATTTCATTAACCAACATAATTTTAATCAATATGTTTACTAAAAATTTGCAATAAATTTAATTCAAATCTATATATATTTTGATCATCATTATTATACATATGGTAGCATATTAAAAGACCCAGTGAATGGTAACGAGTGAATGATTTTGAATCACACTGTTGAGTACAGTCTCTAAACAGTTTCAAGCATTGAAGACATTTCTCTCATCAGGCTAGAAAATTTCTGGAACAAAAAAAGGTTTGAAAATTAGTACTACATGAAAATTGGCATATTGCAATCGACTCATCATGGAACAAGAACCAAAGGTTTGTTAGCCACTGGTTATCATGTTCTACTATTGAGAGTGATTTTACTTGGCCAATGAAAAAATAGCAAAAAAAAATAAATAATAGAAGTAAATACTAATTATATTATTTTATTTTGTTTTTCTTGGACTGTTAGTCACTATAATTATACAAGTTTATTTCATGGGCCAAGTAAAATCCCTGTAATAAGAAACAAGGATTATTTAGTTTCTATACTGTTGTTCTACGAATTAGTAAATTTTATTTAATTTTTGAAGATTGACAAAAACTAGAGACATGAAAAGCAGTGAAGGACCTCTGCTCATGCAAGTGCCTACAAATTAAACCCTGGTCACAGTAGTGAGAATGTTACTTCAACTGCCATACGAGATTACCAAACATACAAAAGAAACCATCACAGCTAACAAGGTTTTGAAATAATAAGAGAAGATCACAAGCTCCCAGAGAGCTTGTATAGCTATTATTGATAGTTTAAAATGGAGAATTTTGCTCAGTTACCATAACATTCTCTGATGCCAGCCTCTTAAGGAAAACCCTGGCCAAACAGTACCCTTGTATATATGACATTTACTCCGACGAAGGACTAACGTCCAAAATGTCATTTTCTAAACATCACAAACCATACGGTGTATTAAGTTAAATCAATTCTCCTACTGTTCGATTCCAAACACCGACGCGGTTAACTAGTTTATCTAGTCTCCACCATATCCCTTGTATATAATTGTAATTAGATTCTTTACGAACAAACCTACCTTGAATTCACTGACTGTTAATTCACAGGATTTGGACTTAAGATTTCCAGAGGAATCAGAAACAGTAATCAAAAGAGTGATATATGGAGCATTTAGATTGCGACAGATGCTGGAGCTCATCCCAATGCTTAGCTTCCACCTCATATCTACCAACTACAGAAAATAAAATAAGAATGAAGAATCCTCTGAAATATGAGCTTTAATTCTAATAATTATACATAAGTTAATAATAATATTATTTATTAATATTCTATATCTTTTCAAGTAAGATAATGCAGCCAAGGTCCTTTTAATAATTAAATTAGAAACATAATAGCCAGTATTACGTTCTGAACCTACCTGTCCAACATTTAAAGTTTTCACAAGATCTGGACTACACAAAAAGTTCCCCTATTGATGACAAACATATTATGAAATGTTAGAAAATATAAAGAATGGGATGCCAATTACCTCTAGTTAATCATATTTTTTCCATTTAATGTACTTTTTCCTCCCTTCCTTTATATTTATTTCATTTTTGTCTCCCACTTCCCCTCTCCCTCGCTTTTTTCCATTCATTCTCTTGTTTCATTCTTGTTTTATTTGTTTGAAAATTTATTCATTCCTCCCTCACTTCATCATTATCTAAGTATACTCATACTTTCAGTTATAACTAAGAAACTGTGAAACACCTGTTCATTCCAAATGTGTTTAATAACAGCAAGTGAAGACTCTTCCCAAATCATAGCGGCACTCAATTCTTCAATTAATTGGTTGGGTGTTGCCTTGGCTTTAGCTGATGATCTTATCAAAAATGAAGATATTTTTTAGTATCAATTATATTAGAGAATTTTAAAACTAGACTATATGGCCCACCACAACACTTAGTAAAGAGGTGATATGAATATAATTTGGGAGCATAACTATAGTTATTTGGACTGTCTCAAGGTGTTATGTTAAATATTTTTCATAGGCCTTTTAAACAAGGCAATGCTTGACGCCGAAAGTAACGTCAAATTAAGAAATGAAAATGTTGGCAATAATATAACTGGGTACATATGATGACAAAATTATTTTGATCGTTTTTTCAAATTCCAACCAAAAATCTACTGGACAATCCACCAAATCAAAGTGACGTTACATATTGTTTTGTGTAATTTATTGTAAGGATGATTGACACATTAACATTTTTCTAAACATTACCATAATAATGATAAAAATATTGCCAACAACAATAACATACCCAACAACAACGAAAAACATGAAATCAAATTAAATGGATACCTGAAAATGTAGGTGATGACATTAGAAACCAATTTTGCATCACAATCAATACCAGCCTGGTTCAGCCTCTGATATGGAGTTAATTGAATAACTTAATTAAATAAATGAAAAGGAATGCATGTACTGTTTTATTTGTTGGTCCTCTTTCTTTGGCTAATCATAATTGAGATGATACAGCTGGTAATACTGGATACAGGTGTTTCTGATATGCAGGTAATAATAATATTATGATGATAATGATTGAGTATTTATGAAAGTGGTCTTGTGTAGCAAGGAATTGATAGAAAGGTAATGTTTACTGCAGTTTTCCATATTCTGCAAACTCAGCAGTTGAGAGCTGCACGCTGAAATTTGGCTTTTTTCTTGACTGGCGCCAGTGAAAAATCAATGTCTGAGTTCACAGAATATGGAAAACCGTAGTAAGTGCTAAAGAAACCCAACAATATAATTTTGTTTTGGAATAAGTATGTTACAACATCACTGATAGGGACATCTTATAATGACAATCATGATGATGATAATAATGACAATGGCAATTATGATGGGATTTTTGACATTTAATTTTAATAGGTAGCCTAGCTTGCCACATTTTTGGTAGAGCTCTTTACCGATGGCAAACCAGTTTAGAGGTGAGCACTTGCATCAAGAAGTCCTGAATTGCAGGCAATATCTACTGCGATTGGAGTACTCCTGAACTCCCGCTTAGCTTACTTGGTTGGACACCCCCAGGGTTGGACACTGGCCTCTGCAACCAGACCAGCACTCAGGGTCTTAAAATATCTGAGTAAAAGATGCTGTTTGCTCTAAAAATATGATGACCTTTACTGTGGCTCAGATGATGTACACATAATATGGCGATCACATCTCACTTAGAGACATTAAACATAGATGGCCACACAAGTTTATCAGTGCTAAGTTGGCAACTGTCACGTGTTACTCTCTTTAAATAAATAGGATTATTATTATCATAATACCTTTTGGTGTTGTTCAGTGTCTATCACACTAAGTTTGTACTGTAGAAAATCAGCAACATCTTGACACTAAAAACAAGAATTATGTTACAAACTTGAGCACAAAGTATATTTACAGAGGTGGTGGATCTCAGTGATGATATTCTTTGGAATCTGAAGATGTCGTTCTATTGAATCTTATGTTATTATTTAAGCCTGAACATGAGTGTTGAATTTCAAAGTCCCAGATCCACCAATGACATACTGCTGTCATTATATCTATTCTTTGCCATTTTTCCTTCCCACCCCAATTAGCAATAAAATAATCCTATATATCAATAGCAACGTATAAGATCAGTAATCAAAGGGGTTAGTTTCGAAAACGTGCATGCTTACTATCTCAGCAAAAATATCCTGAGGAATAATTTTGATTTTTTCCACAGCTGCGTTAAAACCTATAAATGAAATCAACAAAAATAGATAATAAATTTATTTATGTACACAGAAATACAGAATGACGTGTGAATTAGATTCAATTATGCTTAATTCTGCAAAATACCTTGAGGTATGTTTGTTAGTATTTTTTCCGCCATCTTCATGTTGCTTGGATTGCGGGCTCAGTAGGATGACCAGCAGTTGCCTTCAACAACATAGCCACAGGATTCCCGATTCCAAGCTTGCATTAGAACCTCATGTTTTTATTGCCCCAAAATATACCTCTTCATGAAAAAGCCATGTGTCGTGATCGATACGTTTTAAAAGAACATTTACATATATAGACCTCTTGCAGCACTTTGGAATGCAGCTCAATCTTGGGGGCAAAACAATAGGTTCTGATTCTCAGGTTGAGTTGCTTTGACGTCACATGCAAGGGGTCAATATAGGGAGATCAAGAGTGGTGTAGCGGACGTACACGCACCTGTCACCTCTTGGGCCTAGGATACGATTCCTAGACATCACGTGTAGAGTTTGTTAGGTCTCTCCTTTGATTCGAGGATTTTTCCCCGGGTTCTCCGGTTTTCCTCCCCCAGCAAAACCTAACAAGCTCAATTCCATCTGTGAATTGAACAAGACGTCCTATAGGCGTTCATTGGGTTGCATTAGGGGACTTATATAGGGCTAACCTCAATGTCTTCCTTTTCAAAATATGTAATCTGCATTTTTGAATAAAGTATTATTAAATGTATCATGCACAGAAGCCTCGTTGCAATATTAGTCAAAAGATACAGGAATGGTTCACAGAAAAGAATGATTTCGTTTAACTTGTCTAAGACAGGACGACCTTCTCCCTTGAGGTGTTCTCTACATGATATTAAGATATTTGCAGGTTCTGCCCTTATTTAGGCTACAAAATAAACAGTTTTGCATTACGCCTGTCACATCACTTGCGCCATGACGCAACAAGAACAAATATCCCAATGTTCTCTGTCAGAATCACCAAAATAGAGCAATAGCCCCCAGAAGTCTTCACGGCACCACCCACTAGTCATTTGCGGGCACACCATGATCCAAGTGCAGTAAATGTTCTTGTCATATCAGTAAACTTTGCCAGGAACGATAGGAAAGTATAGGTCTTGTTTTCGCGAATCAATATATTGCTTTTATGAATTGATAACGTCTGATCGAACTTATACAGGCTTATAATAAGCATCCGAATAGGAAGAAAAAAGTTCTCACTTAAAAGATTGCCTTATTGTTGAAGCTTTAAATCTAATAAAAAAATGGATTAAAAAAAAAATGGAAATCTCATCTAGATACGATGGGGTTCGAACCCACCGACAGATATTAGAAGAAAAAAAAAAAACGCGATTCAACTTTGCCATACCCCCGAGACATCCGCAGAGCTGAGGCGGCGTATGGACTTCGGACCTGACGGCGATTAAATCCTTCTGCCCTTGGGTGTACGAATTACGCAAGAAAATGTTCTAGCCGAAGTATCAGGGGAGAGACCAGCCGGCCCCCAGACCATATCGGCTAATCCCTTGCATCTCTGCCACGCACGGAATCGGTTGAAAAAATACTGTTAAAAAGTCTAGTCTATCCGGTGCATTGTTTTCACGGTTATTGTTATGCTGATTCACCTGGAACCGTGGTCCAGTGGATAAATCGTTGCTGTTCAAGATACTGAGTCAAGCTCGCCCGAGCAAGGTTAACCTTAGATGGGTGACCTAAATAAGATACCTACTCACGCTTTTGCTCCTTTTTTCCGTTTTTCTTTTTTGATTTTTAAAATAATAGAATATAGAATAGTGAAACTTTCTATTTTTGAGTAACCTATTCCTGCCGGCCATTTAGTATTTTCATTGAATGTGTTTAAATGGTTAATTTTTTTTCGTGGCGTCTGACGAAATAAATATATTCAGTTTTAAGAACCGTGTACATGGCCAAATAAGCGACATAAATTCGTTTAGAAATATGTTTAAATAGTTATTTGTTTTTCTCGATCTCTACATATTATTGATTATATTCTTCAAATATAGTTTTTTTAAATATCCAAACCAGTGAAGTGGAATAAAACTCTTAAAGGATTCGAAACTTGGCGAAAAGTATTAACGGCCAAAGTTACCAGCTCTATTACCGCGCAAAATTTAACTATATATTCATGTATATGTCTTATTAACTAAAGACTGAAAGCCGTATTTTCATTTAGGCTCTACTGACCCACTCGATTGAAGCCAGAATACTGTCGACTGAGTAGCTAAATACTAATAAATATCTGAATTACGATCCTAGAAATCTTCTCTTACTGCTCAATTATATTACTTTTAAAGCCCGGAATTACATCCTCAGCTTCTAAGCCAAATTATGAGCCATTAATCTAAGAACACGTCATTCAAATCCATGATGCGTGCGCAACAATGCACTTTTGTGTGTCTTCTCCATCGCGAGATGGAGAAGGCACACCCACACACACAAAAAGACAAAAAACAAAAACAAAAACAAAAAAACAAACAAAGGCATTTTACGACTGGGCTGCCACAGGCAACCCAGCAATTATCTATGTCCTGACTTTGATCAGCCCAAGGGTTGTTTCGGGCGGTATCATGTCTTGGAAAAAGGTTTGAAAAAGGTTTTGCAATGCGACTCTGCGTGCGCTCGATCAGCGAGGTGCGAGATATAATTGCAAGGAAATTGAGCAGACTGTAAGGGCTCAAAACTAGCAAAAGGGGTCAAAACTAATTATCGCAAGACCGAAAAAAAAATTGTTTTTCATCATGAGCATATAAGCTGCGTCTCCTTTTTTCTCACACCTCCCTAGTGCGACATTGCAAAACGGTGTTGTGGCCACACCCATACAACAACGATGCAGTTAACCCACGACCTTACAGATTGTCACCTTGACTATGCGCCTGATAAGACGTCGCACTAGAATAACTTCAAGCCCTGGGTTCATGTTCTAACGAAAGCCTATTTCATCAATATATATATATTATTTCTCATGTAAAAAGCAGAAATACCTAATTGCAAGTACGTTGTCATATAAAAATAGAAAATAGAAATTAATTAGGAATATTTGTTTCATATCAAAGATTGATAAACTTAACTTTTATAGTATACACCTAATTGAAAAAACGTTGTCGGGTTCAAAAAAAGGTTATATCATCAAAGCTAAGACCGAAGGGGAGCATGGTAAGACAAAATACCGCAGCCAAACAGCTCTCCAGCGTAAATCTTCGGAGAATGGCTTTGGCATGTTAATCTAGGTCGACCGACTTTGCTCTACTGTGCATTTTTACATGTCTATATGCAAATATAATACACATTTCGGAGTACCCAAAATCCTTTTCAGTCTTAACTTCGATGATATAACCTTCTCGAACCCGACGTTTTTTCAATTAGATGTATACCAACAAGGTAATATCAAAAAATATCATTCTATACATTCAAAACAGTAAAATAACTACACCAATTCTGCTTTGAAAATATTTTTTTTCTCTGTTATTTTATGACATATTCTTGCAGTTAGGTGTAAAAGAAAAAATATTTTTAAAAAAACTTTGCCCTTCAGACTTTCGTGTCTTCACCATTTAATTTTAAGAAAACGATTATACAATGATCTATTTTAAAATGGATGCTCAAAATATACATTTCTAAATATACTTTAAGAAATATAACAATTCACCATATAATTTAAAAAAATAAGAATTTTATATCATTGTTGTTTTATATAGAACAGATATTGCAGGAGCAGGATTTGACGTAATTGTTGTCCATGGCATCGTCATCGTATTTCTTGCCATTCGATTAGTTTGGAGAATGTCTTTTTTATTTAGACTAAGAGTTTTGCAATTCACCGCATTTAATAGACCTCGGGCGTAATGTTTTCACATTTCAGACCAGGTGTCATTCCCTTGAGAAAAATATTCTTTTTGGAGATGTGTCCACATTATTTCATGTGTCTTTTCATACTTAAACGTTAAACAAAGAAGTAATACTCAAGGTAATGACACGTGGTCTGAAATGGGAAAACATTATGCCCACGATGAAAAACTCTATTTCAAATTGTCACTGATCACGACCTTACTTACTAAAGAAAACTTCAAGAACATAATCTTAGAAAGGCTTGCTAAATTTCTAGTTTTTAAAACCTCTACTTTTCTAAGAAAAATCGAATAAATGATATACCCAATATCTAAGCTTGTCCTCGGCAGAACCTTATAGGCCAAGAAAGTATAGATAAAGCCAAAATTTCTTATTTAAATAATAAAGATGATAATTTAAACGCAATAATATTTCCCGCGACAATTATTGTTACTCAGTTTTTTACTACTAGCGGGTAACTTCTTGTCAGATAACTAGTATAAAAATCTAGCGAAGTGGTGGAGTTTTCATATAAAAATGAAGAAAACTTCACTCCTCTCTAAAGTTCTAATTGTCAGGTTTTCAATCTGTATTAATAAAAATAATATTCACACTACTAAAAATGATAATTTTTTTGAAATAAAAACTTTTGTTATCTACGCTGAATCTCAAGAGAACCAGACGAGACTAGGACAAAAATCCAATAAATCCTGTATGCTAGGTATTTTTATATATAAGTGAGGAAGGTCAGAATGGAGGGGCTAATAGTTTGGATTCACTGGGCTAAAAAGGACCAGTCAATAGACATCGTACAGACAAAATAGGCCTTGTTCAATATTTTCAAATTCAGACTTAATTGAGAGGATTTGATTACGAACGTGGTCTATCGCCACTTGTCTTGCCAAACGCCTCTTAGGCTACCCCAATTACAGAGGTCTTTTTATGCCCTCTTTTCTGGTCTCCTCGACCAGCCTGCCGCTCACCCCAAACTGAAAGCACTGAGAAATACAACCTCTGCTAGCAGTCTATCTTTGGCCTATGCTATTGACCGGTCACATCAACTAGTCACGTGTTAATTAGTCCAATTATGAGAACATGAAGTCATTTCATGGTCCCTTGGTCCAATTGTGGCTGTTCATCATGTCTGGTCATTGTCTTCTTAGTAGGGAGTCCTCTAAATTCTATTCTAGTCCCGGAATTTCACACGTCTACTGGAATTCCAGCTCCCACTAGGAAAATTGTCTTAAGCCAAAGTTATTTCTAATCTCTTCCTGGATTTTCATGCGTCATCCTGCAACATACTTCACAGAGTCAATAGTTACACAGACTAAGCGTATTCCAGTCAATGGACGTGGTAGTCAGTGCATTTAACCGTTCTTCGCCCATCTTCACTTTGTCTTTTATTTCAGCATGCATCAGTGCAAGTTGGGTCTTCATATCGATGTAGTACTGGAAGTCAGCGAATTCGTCTTCATTCAAATAATTTTCTAAGAATTTGGAAACTACTTCTCCTCGTTTGTCGTTAACTTCCTTTATTTTGCAAGCTTCCTGATATTGAGCTTTCACATGTTCGATTTTATCCAGTAAAATATCCTTTAAAATGTAATAAAAAGAAAAAATTGATCAGTAAATAAATGGGAAAAAAGTAGCCTCCTAGGCAGAAATCCTTAGGCTTGTAGTTTTCTGTCAAAACGCTGCGTTACGACGTGACGGCCCTAAGTATGACCAAACGTCTGCGTTGTAAGCTAAGGAAACAGGATTTTGATTCATTGACCCAATTTCTTAAGGCTCGCCCTTACAAACGACGGCTCAAAGTTTCTTTTTGAGATCATTTCTGCATCAATATTTCAGTCAATATTTATTTTTTCGTCAATATTTTTATTTATTTATTTATTTTTTCATAAGATTTTGTAGTAAATGATTTTTATATTAGTAATTTTCTTTTCATTTTATTCCATTTCGATTTTACCCTTTAACATTTATAATATAGATAGATTCCTGTTTAAACAGTTATCGTAGATAATTTGGCTGTGAAGTTTGACGGCGTCGTGTTCATTGGGCGGCGTTTCGACGTTGCTGAAGTATATTATTTTACGGTCAACTGCGTCGCTGCGTCGTCCGCGTGAGCGTGGTGTCGCTTACCCTGCGAGCAGAGGTTTTTTTTCTGACCCTCCGTGGCTGTTTTCTCCCCGACAGCCAGCTCCACGGAGGGTCAGGAAAAATACCTCTGCTCGCAGGGTAGGTGTCGCTGAGCTTCACAGCATTTAAATTTATATATAGTTCATTTTAATCTTGATGTAATGTTTTATTATACTATAGTCAATTTTTCTAATAAGTTCGTGTTGATAGTTGTTATTACATATATTTTATATTTTTAAATTTGTAAATATTAGTAGTTTTATATTGAGGGCCACAAGTTTATTAGTGTAGTACACTATTTAGTGCCACCCTCATTAAATAAAGTTATTATTATTATTATTATTATTACTATTATTATTATTATTATTATTATTATTAGATCAGCTAGAGTGGTAAAAAGAAAAGATTCCTCACCCTTTGTTGTCTGTCTGCTTCCTCTGACATGTCCAGTTCTTGTAAAGTATTTTCATATCGGTGCATTCTTTGAGTCAGTGACAGTAATAATAGTACGATCTTGTTAAGTTCTCCGGTAAAGCGTTGGTATTTTGATAATTCTGACGGTGTGGTCTTGCCTTCGAGTTGTGTAGCTACTTTCTCTCCTAACTTTTCATTTTCTTCTATCTCGTCGCTTATCTCATTCATCTGAGTTTTAAGGTCTTCGATCTTCTTTCTCATACTTTCAATTAACTGCCCCTTAATTAAAAAAAACATAAATACAGTTACATACTGATATAGCTATTTATCATATAATTATCCATAAAATACGTATATTTCTCCTTTTCGAAAAACTGATATTTTCACATGTTATTTTCACACGTGAAAATATCGTTACCATGTGTATTTAAGCTGCGCTCACTCGTAAGAGATCTTTTCAACACTCGAAGATAAATTTCGTATCTCCGCGCGCCCATGTAATATCCTCTATATAATGTAATAATTATAATGAAATAAAAATTGGGGATTTTTTAATGACTCCTAAGCTTTTTTTCTACTTTTCTTTTTCCTCTCCTCTTCTTTTTCTTTTTTCTTTCTGCCCCCATATCATTCTCGTATTATTACCATACTACCGGTTAAAAAAATGCTCATAGTCTTCCAGGACTTTCTTTGTCAGGATCACTAAACAGCTTCTTTTAGGATCCACATACCTTTTCCTTATCCAGAGCTTCCAGCTTTGGGCTGACCATACTTCCTGGTCTGCTGCTTGATGGTGTCGATAAACTAGATCCAGAGAATGGACTGGTATTGCCAGCCATGTCATTATCAGGACTGCTACCGTCATCAGCCTCCTGGGTATTGGAGGTGGGGGTAGATGTAATCACGAGGGGAGGAGGGGGTGGGGATTTAGTGGTACCGCCATGCTCTGACCTGGAAGTCTCGAATGAAATATCAGTGCTTTTTTCCAGGGATCCGTATTCGTTTTCGTACAAATTTGAATCCTCATCAGGTTTGCTTTCTGTTTTAATGAAATCGATGTCTTCTGGACTTTCTCTGTCATTCTCATAACGTAGTTCATAATTCCTGGTATTTTTCTCTTTTAAAACTTCCATATCCCCCTCGTATCTGAATGGTTTTTCGATTCCATACTTATAAGGTTCGTCTTCCTTCGATTTCTCTTTTCGTTGAGGACTTTTTTCAGCAATAGCCTTCTTAGTAACAGTCTTCTCTTCGTCAGCCTTTTCCTCCGAATAGGATAATTTCTTCTTTTCCGATGGGATATCTCCCCAACGAGGGGTTTCTAATTTTTGAATCGTATGTTCAACCGCCTTGACTTCAATAAATTTTCGCTCTCTGTCCTTAGAAACAATCTCTGCTCTCAATGGACTTTCTAACATCTCCCTAGGGGGAGTAGGGAGAGGTAGATCGTCATGTGACGTTTCAAAATCTAACGGTGGGGGTGGGGGAGGAAGCAAATCATCGTCAGTTAAACCCAAGAAAACGTCATCATCCCCCACTGAATAAACCGGTGTCTTGTGACTTCTTCGTTGATGAATGACAAAATTATTGTTTGATTCGTCCAATTTCTTTGATGAAATATTCGATTCCTTATTATCCTCTAATCTCTTAAACATTTCCTCCATAAGAACCTCTTTTTCCTGTAAACTTGTTGATTGGGTTCGAGTGATTTCTTCCAAGATTGGGCTGCCTTCATCCTTAGCTATAGATGCGCTTGAACTCTTCGGAATGGTCTCATCTTTGATATTGCAACTTATGCGAGCCGAGAGCTTCATCGGAGATTCCGATTTCTCTAATTCCTTGACCATTGAAGTAACCTTTATCGGCACAAACCCTGCCTCCGTCTCGTTCGATTTTACGGTAGAAACCTGCTCCCTATGTTTTGATGCCGCTACAACTTCGGGTGAAGCATGATGGTGTTTTTCCGGCGATGCGGCCATGCGTTCGGGCGCCGAGGCTTCAGCTTTTGTGTCCTTCGGCGACCTAGAAATAGATATTAAATTCATTAGACCTTTGACTCCAAAACTTTAAAAATAACTCGGAAAAAATAGCTTATACTAAAGTAGAGTACATGAAGAAAAAAAGCAGTTCGTTTACAAATAGAAAGAACAAGTTAAAATGTTGTGATTGCCAAAATAACTAAAGAAGATACAATTACAGACCAGATCTGACCCACGACAAAATCATTGAATGTTACCAAAGCTCAATAAAAAAATGCAATCTGGCATAAAACTGAAAAAAATGTCTCGTATATTCCGTTTTTTTGTAACTAGTAATGAGTAATATAACATTGAAGCAGAGCTACCCCATAGTGCGATCCAAAGTAAACAGTTCAAGAATCACCTTATATTCGACTCAGATCCAAGAACACGCACTAATTCGCCATTCGACGCAATACACGTTTGCAAACGAACAGAATCTCAAAAGCCCGTCGTCTCAGACATGGTAATTATGCAACGATTGACAGATAAATGGCTTCCTTTTACCCCTACAAGTACTAAAGGCAAAATACTTGGGATGTTTCAACGAGAGATGAGACTCGAGTGTCCAAGGTTAAATATTTGTCAGTGTTAATCAAATTTGGGGCATCAATCAACAAGCAATCAGTTTAGTGGGGATTAAGTATCAGGGCAACAGAAGGGTTTCGTGCGAGCTGAGGGTCAGAGCAGAGTCTCTCCTCTTCTCTCTTCATTAGGCGAAATTATTAACAACGGATAAGACACTCAGGGAATCAGAACCGTAGCTTTCAAAAAGAAAATGAAGGCATTGTAAATTCCACAGTGCATATTTTTTGTCTTATTCTGAGTTTGTTTCCGAAAAGAAGGCAACGATCGAACTCATCAACAAATGAGTCGGCTCAAAAAATTAACGTTCACGATGCCTTACTGATTGAAACGAAAGGGGGCGGAGGGGGTGTCCCTCGTATCCATCCCGCTATTTTCAACTAGAAATATTAATATTAAGAAATAATAAATAAACAAATAATAAATAGCATTTTTAAAAGAAGTTTCCACGGAGTGGCTCTTCTTGCACTGGATCCCAATTGCAATATTTTTTTTTTTTTTTACAATATTTTTTTAAAACATTTATATTTAGAAGTTGATTTTTGAGAAGGGCCGGGATGAAAAACCGGAAAACCCGGAGAAAAACCCCACAAAGTACAGGAGAGAACCATCAAGCAAGGCTACTCAACACGGGTCGAATCGAACCCAGGTCGCTTTGACGAGTGATGAGCGCTCTCACCGCTATAGCTATGCCCCCCGTACTTCCCTGAAGATAAAGGGAAAGGGAATGGGAGAGATGGGAAGGGGAGGGAAGGGAATGGGAGGGAAGGGAATGGAAGAGGGAAAAAAACAACAAAGGAAAGGAAAGTGGAATGTAGTGGAAATTTGTGATAGAATAAGAAACCATGCTATGCTATGCTATGCTATGCTATGGTATTAGTTGTAAAAGACTTACTTTCGATCAGAATGGCTGTAAGTATTATCCCATGAACGCTGTTTTGGATGGTTTGATCGCGGCCTCAGCTGAGACACTTCAGGCTCCTCGAGTAGATTCGGATGCGATGAACTTTTTTCGAAGGTTTGAATTCTAGTTTTAACTGAGGTGGGTTCACTGTTTGCTTCGTTGTCTTTCATCAGCCTCTGTAAAATCTGTGTGTCTTCAATACGGTTCGATAGGGATTGTGCTTCTTCCTGAAGACTCCAGGGTTTTACTTGATGTGGTTGAGTTGAGGGTTTTTCTTGAGTTAGTTGAGTTGAGGGTTGTTTTTCTTGTACAGGCCGAACTCCCGCTCGTGCGCTTTGCGGTCTCACGGCTGTATAAAAAAAAAGAAAAAAAAAAAGAAGAAGGATAAAATTTATAAAAACTTTATAATAACACCACATCCCACTTGGCTCAGTTGATCGCACACCGGAATATTGTGCGGGAGGCTGAGTTTTCAAGCATCGACCTGCACTAAAATATCTGAGTGGAAGGTGCTGCCCTTGCTCTGAATATATCCGCCATGATTCGGATAATCACGTAAAATAAGGGTCCCGTCTCATTCAGAGAAGTTAAAAACAGGGGGCCACAGGTTTTAGTGCCTGTCCCGTGTCACCCTCTCTAAATAAAATCCATTTATTTCTTTATCTTATTTTAAAAACTACATAGTGGTGAATAAATGTTAATCTAAAAGTTATATTTAATAGTTTTATACAGCAAACCATTATAAAAAAATTTGTTAGTCGTTGATTGATCAAAGAAAAAATACAAAAATTATGTCTCAAACACTCCTATACCAGCTACCGAGGGAGAGAGGGGTGTTTAAACTACCCTATAAACCAATCGAAAAGTTAGGGTGCAGGCCATTAATATGACCTTGTTTATTAAAAACTGAAATAGTGCAAGACAATTTGAGTGTATACCATATATCCGTGAAAATAAAGAAATTGTACAAATCGCTGCAAAGTTTTGTAGGTCTAAGGTCTACTGAACTTACTAATTTGTGCAATTTCTTACAAAGTCACGAATTTATGGTATGCACCCTAACATAATATATTTGAGAAGTTATTTTGCAGACCGCAATGTCGACATTTACTGTAAACAGGAATTTTGTGATGAAAACGTCGGATTGAATTTAAACCGTGACAGCGACCTTTGATGCAGGAATGTTTAGTCTAATTTTGGTAAATTTGAATTCCGAGACATGTCTGCTCGGGTTGGCCTTTATCCCTAACTAATAAAAGGGTTCACCTTAAGTCTGAAAAAAAAGCATACATAACACAAAGTTTAAAGAACGTTAAAGAACTTCAAACTTACCTTCGAACGTGGCCACCGGCGGTTGGAGCTCAAGGAAAGTGCTCCGATGAATTTTAGGTTTGGAGAAAGTATCCTCTGAGGTTGAAGACGATGTGGACGTCCTGATAGATGTTACGACAACAGACGAATTAAACTTCGAACCAGTTTGACCGGTTTTGGAGGGCTGTTCGACTGGAGAATTTCCCCATTGACCGTGTTTGTCGGCTGGTTCCTGGGAATGCCAGGATTGTCTATTTGCATCCTTACTTGGTAAGGTTTGAAGCTCGTTGCCATGGTGATCAATAGGCCACGATTTTGATGACATGTGGTTTGGAATTTCATTCCGAACGCTACTTTTGAACGCTTCTCGTGTTGTACCAGAGCTGGCCTGGAATTAATAGGTGTATTTAAAAGTCAATGAGAAGACTCATCACAAGCTATACTGTATTTTCAGGCCCTTGAACAAAACATTTTGCGCACCGTTCGCCGGCATGTGCCATTAACCTAGACTCGTAAAAAATGTCCTATGTCTGGTAATGAAAGATGTATTGGCTCCCAATTTAGCTTTCGGCACCATAGAAAATGAAAAGCCAGGCTGAATCTCGGAAATTTAAATTAACAAAATGTAATGCTACTAATCAATCGAACTAAATTGTTTTGAAAAATCCTTGTTTATAGTATGTCCTAAAGATATCTATCATTTCGAATGAGTTTTGCAAGACTTCAGTTTTTAGTCCAGCAAATAAAGTTTTCACTTTATTTAAGCAAAACGAGCGACATGAGGAAGTTTTCAGTGAAAAAAAAGCACAACCTTTTACTTACTGTATGAGGATGCATTCTTTTCCCTCTCGTGGAGCGAAAGGAACTAAGTATCTTCGACGCACTGCGCCGTGGAGGTGGGGCAGGACCCTGACGTCGATCAAAGCTACCAACAGTATCCAAACTAGACGTACTGCTAACCATTGATATAGGTCCTAAAGACTTCCGTGAGAGTCGTACTTCTAACGGCTGTTTCTCTTCTTGGATGGTCGTTACTAACCGTGAGGAAGATTCCATGTCAACTGGTAGAGAAATAGTAGATGACTGCCAGCTGTCAGCTGCTGCAAGACCTGGACGTGCCTTCTCTTTGAGTAAATCTGAGGAGCTGTATCTGGCAGGAGGAAGAGGAGCTTGGAACGCAGTGATTTGGGAATGGTCCTTGGACTTTACAGCAGTGGTACCAAATACTACACCATAAGAAGGACGTCCACTGAAGCTCTTACTTCTTGAAAAATTAGATTTGTTGTGCGCCCTGGAAAGTAGTTTTAGGATCAACAAAATGCAATATGATGATGTTGGACAACATAATGGGAATCATGCATAATAATGAACACTGGAGTGATTACAAAAGCAGTGCTTGATATATAACTGATGGTGATAATATCGCTGATGGTGATAATATCGCTGATGTTGATGCAGTAGTAGAGATTATTCCAGCAGTTACCACACAATTACTATTATATTAGCATTGCTCTCTTTGGTCTCTTCATCACTTCCCCACTTGATCTGAAGCTAATCGTATGGCTTCCATGCCATATGGTTACTGGTTTGACTCTTAGTTTGTTGGAATCTAACGCTTAATGCTTAAGCCAGGCTTTCACTGACTAGTGACACACAGCGTGATTACATTTTAGTGAAAACCTGGCCTAAGAAGCCAAAAAAACATTAATACACAAAATCTTGTGAATGATATAAACATACTGCATTTACACATCAGCATTGACCCTTTTAAATTCATTTTTTTTCCATGTGCAAAAACACTAGACTACAGAGATACAGAGGGTATACAATATGTATGTACTTACGGCATATTAGGCACATCAATGTGTTTATCTCCTTCGACATGCTCATTGCCTTCCTCAAACTTTGAGCGCACATTTTTTACCGAGACATTTTCCTCGAGAGTTATGTTCTGCTTATCATTTCTTAGCCAACGATCCACCCAGTCATCACCAGCGTTGTGTACTTCTGGCTCTATTAAACGTTGTCGTCTTGGACTGTGCTTAGCTGGAGAGATTCTGCTTTGCTGTCTGCTGTTAATGTAAGTAAATCAAGAGCAAAGAAAATAAATAATAAACTGATACAGGAGAGAATTGATAGAAAGGGAGGTGAAGAAAATGAAACAATAAAATGCAAGGAAAAAGGAGAAATAACTTTAGATAAAAGAGCTGGAATGAGAAAAGGAGAAGAAAATGAAAGAAAGAAAAAATAGAAAGGAAGGAAGGAAGGAAGGAAGGAAGGAAGGAAGGAAGGAAGGGCAGAAAAAGAAAGAAAATAAAATATAAAAGGAAAGAAAGGAAAGGAAAAAGAAAGAAAAGGAATAAAAAAGGAGTGGAATGGAAAGATAAGAGAACAATAAGTGGAAAAGGTTAGTTGCTCTCTCTCAAAAAATAGAGGTCTTACCCATCATCCTTTGGACTACTGAATGTTGAACTTGATGATGATATATTGGCACTTCTTATTTTGACCTTCTGAATATGGTCAGGTGATGTATATGTACGTTTATGAAATAGATTCTCTGGTAAGCTTTGTCCACTAATAATAAAAAGATTGGATAAAATAATGATTAATGTCTTTAAAACAATGAGAATTTTTCATTACACACCAATATGCAATTTTCATTTCTTATCACCACAATAATCAATTGTTTGACAAAAATATTATTATGGAGCACATTAAACTTAAAATGAAAAGGTCTAATGACTGTATTTTAAAAGTAATTTTTTTATTAAATGTTTTAAGATTTATCTTTTAAATTAAAATTCTTTTACTATTTTATTGTTATTCAGTAACATATTTAGCAACATATCTAAGATGAGTCCCTTGAACCATGGACATCTCAAAGTTCAATCTGTTTTCTCAAACTTTTAAGGCTATGTCCTGTGGACTTAAGTCGCTACGATTAATTGTAGCCTGGATATCTTGAACCCTTAAAGAACTTAAAATAATGGCCAGACATCCGACAATGACCCGCCAAAACTGGGACTTTTGCAGTCAAATCTCTGCCTTACTGATCATTTTGACCAGTAATGTTTAGCCAGAAATAAGGTATGACTAAGCTTAAACTAATTTGGCCTGCGATCATGACTGGCAGCTGATTAGTCGTTATTTTAAGCCCTATGTTATCTTAAAAATTTCATCATGGTCCTTGGTTCATGATAAGAACTCCACTGTAGTCACAGATGCATCATTCAATGTTAAAGAAATAATTAAGAATAAAACATGTTTACCGATGTTCACTCCAAGACTTTGCCCTTGAGTGCAATGAGTTTGTCACTTGTCTGTTTATAGGTGGAATGCTGAATACAGAAAATTGGTCCTATTACAATTTATCATGAAATAATTATATTTAATGTTCAACAGTAAAACCTTTCTAGTATAAAACAAAAGGTTTAGTCGTATCATAAGGGCTTGCATTTGAATAGTTTAATCATAGATGTTTTACAGTGCAACTGTCAACTGCAAAATAAAATAAATTACGGTCAAAATGAAATTTGGAACCAACATGAAAATATAACGTGAAAAAGCAAGTGTTTTTAAGTTTTAAAAATATTATAGCTAGTTTATGGTACAAAATAATAATATGAGTATATAATATTTTATATTGAGTGACTGCTATGAGCAGATTAAGTATAAGCAATACAATCGCAATATCAAATGAAGTTATATGTTGAATTTTTATGTTTAAATTATCCATGCAGGGTTCTGTATGTACTGTACATGCATGTCAAAACGAAACATTTAGCAGTAAGGTTTAGACAATTAATTTCATGCAAGTCTATAGAATCATGTTATGGAAATGTCAGAAATATGCAATAAGAATTAACTGCAGATCATGAATTTGTTCTAAAAGCACTTGCAACCTAAGCAAAATGATTTGCAGTAAGGTTTTAAAACATATCATGCAAGTCTATAGAATCATTTTATGGAAATGTCAGAAATATGCAATATAAAGTGCAGATCATAACCTTGTGGCAAAGGCACCTGCAACGTAAGGATTATTAAGGTAAGGAGGTAGATACTATACTTCTGTATCATGAGAATTATTCATAACTAGTGTCATATTATATACCAATTGGACATGCATAGGTGTGTCGAATAGAACAAGTGAATAACTAGGAAATTTTATACTACCAAAAACACGAAATCTGGAGAGCACCAAATGGTCACTTGACATTAGTTTTCTGTGGTGTTTTAATGACACATGACCTCCACGTGACCATTGGGAGCTCTCCAAATGCCCATGAGTAAACCGAGATTCAAAGCATGGCCTATTGATCTATTGGAGTTGATAACACTTGAATGATTTTGGTAGTAAAACACCATTTATTGTAAAAAAAACTTTGCAAATGTACTTGCAATGTTAGTTCTTTTCTTGGGGTACCCTGCAAGCAGGAAGCAAGAGGAAAGAACCTCTGCAGGCACCTGCAAATTATCATGTTGGGCATGCCCAGCATGACATATGTATATGCCATGTTGTTTGTTGTTAAGTGCCAGCTGGTCATCACCAGCCAAAGTACACTTTTGTTATGCTCAAAATGATGTATGTGTAAACTGTTTTTTTAATCCAATAGCCAATGCAGAGGTCCTTTTCCTCTTGTATCCTAGCAGGGTAGAAAAGGGCCTCTGCTGGCAGGATATTCTTGGAGTAAAAGCAAAGAAAATCAAGAGAATTGATGAATTTACCTGTTTTGGTTTTCTTTATCCTGAGGGCTTATTCTGCCATTTGTAACACTAGACTTTGCACCCCTGTTCCTGTCCAGTGCCTCATCACTACCCACTATACTCCCTTGGTTTCTATAGCTTTCAAGCAGATCCTCATTAGAGGCACTTAATTCAGTATCAACATGTGTCGTCCAGCTAGCACCATCTTTAGAATGTAGTGCTATCCTTTTATACATATATGGATCTACAGAATATGTTTTATAAAAATCATTTGTCTCTACAGCAACTTCTAATGCTGTTTTGTATAGGTTTGGTAGAGGATGATTGTTATTTGTCCTTCCTTGGAAACCATTTTGTTTTGAATTCTCCCTGGAAAAAAAGGTGTACAATTATTTTTTAACCAGTTCAGAAAGCTTTAGTCTATAATTCAAAAACCACCATTGATTGCAAGAGTCTTATAAAGAAAATGATATAATAAACAGTTATATGATAAATTTTTCTCGTTTTTTTATTTTGTACAATAGCTAGGAAGCACTTGTCCCACTCTGAGATTGAGATTTCATTTAAAAAACACCTGAAACACTTTAAAATATGGAGCATCCAGCATTTGCTTATAAAATATTGTACCAGGATTTCAAATAGTATTGTTTTCATAGAAATAAATATTCAAATTTTCTTTCTCAAAAAAAAACATTACCTCAGTCTTAATTTACACTGGAAAGAGAATTCACCATCTTATACTAGAAAGCCATTGAAATAATAGTCTACAAAAACATTTTAAGATTTGCTATAATGTTGCAGATGCATACACAAATATCTAAGAAATAACTTAGGAATGTGAAAAACATCAAGAACTGAAGTCAGAATAGGACATACCTTTTTATTGTTAGATTAAGGCTCTGCCTTGAACACCTGACTTGTTCTATAGCCTCTGCCCTGGCAGAACATTCCATGTTATTAATAGCAACCACTTCATCTCCAACTTGCAGTCCTTTACTCTTGTCTGCTTTTCCTCCTGGAGTTATCTGGTTAAAAAAATATATATACAGCTCTTTTAAACTTTGGCAAAGGAATAAATGACAATTTGGCAGGTATTTTCATATGTAGTCTCAAAAAATCATGAAAAACCCTCAAGATTAAGATAGCTAATACCGTATTTATCATTAACAGGTATGAGCTAATTAATAATCAACAAAGAATAAGAAAAACTAGTATGATTCGAATGAAAGGTAATTTAATGTTTTGAATTCTTACTTGTTACCATGGTAATTTAGTGCCTGGTAACCAGTGACACAAATGACATGTTAATATCAACATTGGTTATCAAGATATTCAAGATAGTAAGCCATAGACTGATTATAATCTGATAATCAGAGAAATACAAGAATGCATATTCCCACATACCTAAAATATTTTCTTAAATTAATGATATCATAGAAGAAAAATATCCAATATTTTTCTAGAGCTATTTAGTATTGTTTTCTCCATCTTAATCTTTTGAAACAAAAAATAAAAATTCAATAACAAATGCAAAATAAAAGTTTATAGAATAACTTGTCACATCATCGGATGAGCAATTTTGAAATTGGTTATAAATATGACATATGAAATGTGATATAAATACCATTCACTTCAAGACTGACATTTTGCATTCCTAGAATGAAAAAGTCATTTCTCTTCTTGGCATGCTACATTTGCACAAGAAATGGTCATTTATTTATTTATTTTGTCATGACACCTGGTAAAACTCTTTTTCAAAAATTATGAACAAAAGCCAAGCAAAAAAAAGTCTGTTTGTTAAAAAAAACCTTTGTTTCACATACAGTCTACAGTAGCTTTCTTCTGTAAATTTTAAGCTTATATTGTATAATATAGAATATTAGCTTATCAATTTGTGGATATTATAAACCATAGATATAAAAAAAGTTTATGTATTTGTTTTACCATTTTCTGGTTAAATTATATCACTTTATAATCAAATTATAGGGAGAACTCAAATAAGCAGTCGCATTAGTTATACATATTTGGATTTTTTTGTTTTGAGGTTTCATCATTAATCTTGTTTGATTTTGAAAGGTTGGGAATGGCATGTTGAGGGTCGCTTTCACATGAAAGGTATAGAATGTTATCTCTAACCTTTTAGACCACAAGATGATATAGGTCCAAACATTGAGGACAGTTCTACTTTAGCAATTGAATGATTTACATAGAAAATTATCCCAACTATGAGACATCCAACGCTATCATCAATAAGCATTTTGCCCTTTTTTCATTTACTAGGTAATTAAAATCACTGGTTTTAAAGAATATCACTTCCAAGCTGAATTACATTGGCTTGAATCCACATACAGGAAAAATAACTATTACCTCACAATATGATGTACGCTTCACTAAATTTGTTATTTCAAATTTGAATTCGAAAGGGGTTACATGGTTGGCAAAAGAGGCAAGGCTATCGAGATGTTTGCATTTTAGTGGCTTTCTCTCGTGATCGAATGGTAAAAGCCTATTTATTAGTGCTGAAATGGATCACATTCCATACATACCTGGCGGATAACTGGTGTATAAACTTAAAATACGTCCCATGCAAAGTACATTTCTAAAACCACGTTTAAACACTAATTAAAGCAACCATGCGAAAAGCTTGACTGAAACAAGTCAATGAAAACCTTCCCAAACAAATCGAGATGAAGTTCTCGAGAAGCAGTAAAATGACTTTAAAGTTGAAGTATTTTCTCGATATCTGGAGAGTTATCATAGAGTGCGCTCAAGTCTGTAAATAAACGATGTAAATATGAGACAGCAATGTTGTTTTACCTAGAGATAATCCCTTTCGTCTTGATATACTGACTACAAACCAACGCCAATGGAGGTCAATAGAAGACTCTAGCAAATGATTCGATGTTTATGTCGTTTCCTTATTCGAGAAGGTTGCTCCGAATGAGACCCAAGAGAATCGAGTGCAAGGCTCAAATTTCGTTTTGTTTTGGTAAGCGACGAAAGAAAACCTTTAGTGAACACCGAACGAGTGACAAAATCCAGACATTCAAGATGAATGTATTTCGCCAAAAATAATCAGAAAATTAACACCGGGATCTTTCTGCTATTAAATCCGAGATAAATTTGAGATTTCCAAGTCGAAAAATCCAGGGACTGGTAAGAAGTATCGGAAGTGGTTTGGTGAGAAAAATGCTTTTCGCCGACAAAATTATTCACCTTAGGTGGCTGCTAGTTGCTTTATTTCCTTGCTTCTTATTTCAATGTCAACAAAAATATCGTGAAAATCTTGAATAGTGTTATATAGGGGTTACCACTCCGCCCTCGATTTAATTCAAGGCGAGACTTAACGGACAGCAGAAATATCAACTATTTTAATTTACAGACGAGTTAAAACACCGCTGTTACTAGCCGGGCCAAAACGATTGAACCTGAATACACGCATAGCTAAACTTTTCGAAGCTTAGGATTGCACAGAATTCTTAGGAAAGTGGATATCCTAACAAACGTATGTCGTAGTCTTGGTACTGGAGGATAAAATGGAGCACAAACCTTTGAGATACAGAGCCTTGAATTGAATTCTCGTCCTCCATGGAGAGTAAACCCCCAAGGCGAACCTCCGGTAAGATGGACATTGAATGTACCCTTGTCATTGATGTTCTCTCTTGACAACAACGTCTCCATCATACTTCAAATACTACCAAAACAGCCTTTAAACTCAAGGAGTCCATGACGACGAATTAAGGAAATAACCAGTGGGGGTTTTACCCCAAATCGATCCAAAACAAAGTTTCTTAAAACTGCGAAAATTATGTACATGCTAATACAGCTTTTGGTTGCTGGCCTCAGAACACCATAATTCTTCACACCCTACGTCACAACGAGGCAAGCAACCGCTGTACGGTGGTCCAAATAACAAACGTTCCTATTGGTTTAGAAACAATGACTAAATATATAAACCAATAGAAATGTTTGTTAGATTATTCAATATTTTTATTAAAATGCTCGAATATTCGAATGATGGAGAGTTGAGTTTATTTGACAGAATGATGTTTTTATTCGTTGGAGAATAATAATAGGTGAATGCAGAAGATAGGAGAATTTTCTTTGAGACATCGTCAATCATAAATTAATTCTGTTTATTTCTTTGCCGATCTTATTGAAATTCCTACGTCATAAGTTTACGCGGGAAAGTTGGTTACTTCGACAATAAAATGGCGACTGGATGGAGAAAGTCTGCCATGAAACGAAAAATATCAGCAAATGGCCTTCCTTTTGGAGAAGACTCCTCTCCAAATGATCATTCAAAAGTAAAGGAGAAATTGCCAAAGAAGAGTAGGGTTTCAAAAAGGACTGATTACCTTCCATGGGACGATTATTTCATGGCTGTAGCGTTCTTGTCAGCACAGCGAAGCAAGGACCCTTCTTCCCAAGTAGGCGCTTGTATAGTTAACTCAGAGAAGAAGATAGTTGGGATTGGTTATAATGGAATGCCCAACGGGTGCTGCGATGATGAATTGCCTTGGGACAGAGAAGCTGAAAATGAATTGGACACCAAATATCCTTATGGTATGAAATAAATGACTTTGTCTGTACTTAACATTAGAAGGGAAGGGGTTTAAAACCGGAGTGTTTTAACCAGCCTTTCCCCCTTTCCCCTCTGAAACTTTCCCATTGTCAAAATAATAGTCACAGTGATGGTGAATAAAGCAACGGGTGGTCGAAAGAATGGTGCATTGTGTTGCAAATGTATTTTCAGTTGAGCACGCCGCTGCTGCTGATGGATATATATATGGAATATATATGGAATATATATGGAATATATATGGAATATATATGGAATATATATGGAATATATATATGGAATATATATGTACGTATGACRTGTATGTGTGGAATATGTGAATATAGATATTATGCACATACATAAACATACGTATATATTCRTAMCTTATTTGGAACTAAGTTGATGTGCAACTTTGTACAAAACGCCAAATAAAATATGTCTGTCTGTCTGTCTGTCTGTCTGGAGTTAGGATTTTKGSKRGGGGGGRGGGGGGGGGGGCTTGAACTGCTGATATCAAATTAGGACTGTTCATTTCTGAAGTACTAGTAATAGGGCTTTCATTTACTAGCACATGGGGGGGGAGGGGGTGGGGGTTGGCAAAATTACATGGATTGTGAACCAAAAACCTCAAACCCTCCCCCCTCCCCCTCCCTCTCCCCATCCCCCTCCCCTAGATCGACTGCTAATCTTAACTTGGTTCCTTAAGAAGAGGCAAAGGAATGGAGGGAATGGATAATATGAGAGAAATAACAAATAAAGCAACAACTTGTTGATTGAGGATAACCCAACTTCAAGTGGTATGTTAACATATTTTTCATATTATTCTTTTTCCTTGTAGTCTGTCATGCAGAGATGAATGCTATTCTCAATAAGAATTCAACAGATGTCAAAGGTTGCTCTATGTATGTAGCCCTCTTCCCATGCAATGAGTGCACAAAGATTGTGATTCAAGCTGGCTTGAAAGAAATTGTGTATGTCTCAGACAAGTATCATGACAAGCCAGCCATGGTAGCTTCTAGGAGGATGTTGGACATGGCTGGTATTAAATACAGGTAAAAGAATTATTAATATATTTGGTTTTAGAAGACAGGGTGGATCCAGGAATAAGAGAAATGGGGGGCTGGAAAACTAGGCATAAGAGGAACATCTATGACTAACCAAAATAAAAGGGGGTGCCGCAGCCCCTTAAACCCATCCTTAAATCTGCCCTTGATTTTAGAGGGAGTAGTTGTCAGAAAAAATTAGGTGAACTCTATCTGAATCTGGCTCATTTGATTGTTTTTTTTTCAAGTTTCTTTATAATTTTGGGGTCTGCCAATCATTCATGAGTAGGATGAGTGAATAGAATCATTAATTCACTCTTGTGCATGTGCTTCAGAGATTTACTTTAGTCTCTTTAGGCTGTTGAATGATTCTTTTGATCTTATGTTATTCCATGTGATTGCTGGTAAGGACTTTTCTACATTTAAGTGTGATGCGGCTAACTGTGACCACCCAACTAATTTTTTTTACTTGTTAGCCAATCAGACATGGAGAATTTGTGCACTTGCATGTGAAGTCCCTCAGCATGACTGTAAATATTTAAAATTATTTAGTACTCTTTGCAACAAAAACTTTTAAAAAATGGGTAAGAATTTGCCTAGATGATACCTAGATTGGTCTCTTTTCTGGCTACCCCTGGACACTTTTGTAAGAAGTCTTTTAATTGATGGAAAAAATAAAAGTTGGGGGCCATGGCTAGACACATTGCACTGTAAATTATTATTATTTTATTCTTTACAGACAATTTACACCTTCAAAACACAATATTGTGGTAGATTTTACTTCAATTGATGGAACAAAATCTAAAAGCTTCAGCTCAGTGGCTTCACCTTGAGCCATTAGTACAGAGTGGAGAAGTGGTAAATAATAATTGTACTGAAGCCAATCCATATTTTATTGTAAACAATTACATGATAATGGTTGATTTCATTTCATTGTTATTTCTTGCTGTGTTTCCTTTTAACAAGACACACTCTAAACTTGGAAAAATAGAAGGCAAATCCAAAATTCCAAGTTTAGAGTGTAGATGGTTTTTGTACCATGAACATGATACTGTCTTTTGCAGTTGCATTTAGTGACTACGAATAATAAAGTTTAGGTTGGAGCTGCCTCGCATGATCAACTAGTGTGGCATCTCCAACCTAGACTTGAAACTTTCATTCATAGTCACTGAATGGAACTGGAATATTTATTTCCATTCTTACTTTCGATATCACAACGAGTTATAATAAGATGAAGAATAACTGATGCGTTATCACTGTTGCAGCAGTCTTTTCAGTAGAACTAAAATCTTGTCCCATTTACTACAAGCATAAACAGACCATTTTTTTCTTCTTTCAAAGGACAGTAAAAAACTGAAACAGTTTATAATTAAGTAATTAATAGAAATATAGAAATATGTCAAGGATGTTTCTTAACCAGAAATCAGAAGTATTAGTTTTGTCTCTGTTATCTTGTTGTTAGAAAGTCAATTGTGATTGGCTAAAAAGAACAATAGAACATTGTTGGAATATTTCCAAGTGCCCACGGTTTTTCGGTTAGTGCTGTAAAATCTGAGATATTCTTTTAATTCGTTGAGCTAATGGGACATAGCAATGGCAACAAAGAGGAGTGCGACCTACGAATAGTGCTGGAGGATAGATTTACTTTTTGCTTTCATTACTTTTATCCAGTCTAACCAACAAAGCTAAGCATTGATGTACACAAAATGAAAGAAGTGGTAAAATATTTGTGTTGTTTGGAAATAGACTTTATTCTGTTGCTTTCATTAAAATATCATGATTAAATATCATTTTATCTTAAAATTGTCAGTGGCAATGTTTCTCCTTTTGATTTTGTTTACTAAATAAAGCAAAGAGAATAAAAGAAAATGTTTTATCATTGTGTTTGAATTTTTGTAGGATTTCCGAGTTTCAAGTGGTGAACGGAAGTTGTCGGTTTTTACACAACGTGGGTTGCCTGTGTTGTTTGCTCTCCCTTTCTTCCGCGATCTCCAACTCAGGTAGTCAATGAAATGGAAGACAGCTCGTGATATAATATGATAGGAACAGAAACGTATGGCTTCCATTAAAACGAAAATCGTTGTATAGAGGCTTTGCAAATCACACGATGGCAGCCATGACAGGAGGCAGGAACGATTGAATCTAGTCTTATCCAATTTAAACGAGAAAGAATTCAGTTTCCCAGGGAAGAATGACTTTATTGTTGTGCCTCCTGTCATGGCTGCCATCACGTGATGGTGCAAAGCCTCTATATATAATATTTGTTTTTGAAAGAATGATATGATTCAAAAGAACTATAAGGTCTATAAGTGCCTTAGTTTTTTCTTTCTTTTTGCAGCATCTTATTTGAGCTCCGTTAATATCTTTTTTACCTATAGTTAATAAAGCCTTTGAAACAAGAAAAAAGGCGCATTAGATTTTGCGAAGACTTTTGATTCCATCAACCTGTTAACCAAGCTGGTGCACTATTGGCTTGGTTCGCTGACTACCTCGGCAATCACAGACAACGTGGTGTTATTGACGGTCCAACTCTAGACTGCGAGCAGTCCCACTTTTCCCTCCAGACTTAGTAAAGACGAGTTTGGTTCTATGATGGATCTATTGTCCGGTAAAATCACAGTACTAAAGGTGCTGTGGTGCAGAGATGCTGAAAAGTTAATTTCTAAGCTTTTCTATATCTATCATTATCATTTTCTTGCTTATTCGAATTTTTGTCTTTATTTGTTTGTGATTGTGGTAACAGTTGTAGTTTGGTTCCTTGCAGTTGTTAAATGTTTTGTTTGTTAGGCTACATAACACACCACCCTTCATGTAAAACACAAAACAATCACAAAATCAGTCTCGATATTTATTAATTTAGGGATTACATTCATTATTTATAATAACAATTGATACGTTGATTAGGATAGACTTAATTAACAATTATAAATTATCTTTTAGATTCGTTTTAACCTAGCAATTCTTTTCATTCATCTTTGTCTTTGAGCCGGTATGACTTTCATTGCAAGGTTATTGCAGAAATGCTCCAAGGAACGTGTGCTCCATTCCTGACCACAGATTGCTGTCATACGCAAGTCTGCAGGATATTTTGTCTCCTTTGTTCAGTTTCAAGGACAGTCCAGTGTAATAGGTACCACTTGTTGGAATACCCGATGTGCCAGCCAAGGCAACTTGTCGGTTATTTACGATTATCCTTGTTGGGGGAAAAAGCACAAAAAGTGTTTAAAAAATATTTTATCCTTATTACATCCACCTTTCCTCATGCATCCAGTCAGCAAATCAGTTGGACAGTTAGTCAAACGGTACGTCAGTGGGTCAGTTGGTAACTCAGTGGGTCGGTCAGTAAGTTCGTGGTTAATTTTGTCACACAAGCAAAGAATGTAACTATGAGACCTACCCATGTCTACCTGCTTTGTTAGGTTGGGTGTAGTACACCTGACAGTACACAAAGTAGATACCCGCCACTGGTACGGTAATCTGGCCATTGGCGTACATTATACCACCTGATACGTAACCATTTGCACCAGAAGCATTCCAGATGTCGATGTCTGGTAAAGCATCAATTACGTTTATTTAGTGATAGACTGCGAGCAGTTACAATTTTCCTTCCACACTCGGTAAAGAGGAGTTTTTAGGAGACCGGGGATTAGGATTCTTTGGGACGCTCGGAGACTGGAGCCGAGTAGGCGGGAAGAGGGGACAGAGGAAAAGCTACTCCAATCTCTGCGAGACCACAGGAATTCCTAAGTTCGTTATTCTAAAGAGTCTTTACTGAGTTTGAAGTCTAGTATCCCGTATCACCCTCGCCGTCTAATTCAGTAGCAATCAAAATGATTCGTATCAAAATTATAAATAGCGACCTAAAATGCACGGTATGCATCCAAGCAATAAACTGCATTCTATATTTACTCGAAAAAGGTGAATAGCAGTAATTTTTCGACAAAGCTCTTGTTTCCATTCCTTATCGTCCTTGAACTCCAAGGTTTGAAAATTTCAGTTTTTACTAAACCAAGTTGAAACTAATATGAATTGGTTGGGGGGGGGGGGGGGGGGGAGGGGATTACCA